>PVKV010007921.1:0-50757 GCA_004027835.1 Alouatta palliata | reverse complement strand
GTTTGGCAGCCAGATCCTTACCTCCTCATTCTTCTCATTTTTTGGTAAGCAATTAAAGTTGCCCTGTGTGGTGTGCAAAATTAAACCTTTTTTTTTTTTTTTTTTTTTTTGAGACACAATTTTACTCTGTTACCCAGGCAGGAGTACTGTGGTGCAGTCTTGGCTCACTGTAACCTCTGCCTTTAAGACATTCTTGTGCCTCAAGCCTCGTGAGTAGCTGGGCTTACAGGTGCCTGCCACCACACCCAGCTAATTTTTGTACTTTGAGTAGAGACAGGGTTTTGCCGTGTTGGCCAGGCAAGTCTAGAATTCCTGACCTCAATGATCCTCCTGCCTTGGCCTCCCAAAGTGTTGGGATTACGGGTGTGAGTCTGCATGCCTGGCCAAAATTAGACTTTTTAAAAAGGTAGAAACAGGATCTTGCTACATTGCCCAGGCTGATCTCTAACTCCTGCTTCAACGACCCTCCCACCTTGGCCTCCCAAAGAGCTAGGATTACGGGCATATGGATTCCTCTTCTGCTCCCTGCACACCAGTCCTGCTTCCCCCCACTCTTGATGGAAGAGTATGTTGCCAGCTTTCCAGCCATCAAATTTTTTCTTTCCTCAGATACAAATGTTATGTTGATTTCTTCACACCACTGCACCTTGTCCCTTAGCTTCTCCTTTGTATTGGTGTAGATATATAATAATGAATAGAGATATAATGTATTTTATTTTATCTAAGTTCAACACCTGAAAAATGTAGAATAATTATTCTTTTCTAATGCCTTCTGACAATCTTATCTTCACATCTTTCTGTTTGTGGTTATACTGACCTATCTTACAAATTTATTTAACTTAAAACTTTTCTGCACATTTAAAAAAAAATCTGTGTCACAGCTATCTCATCTTTTATATATATATATATTTTCCTTGGGAAACTTCACATGGGGCTTGGTGGCCACTACTTAATAAATACCATTTGCTAGTAACAATGGCGGTACCGTGACATGTTTTAGGAGGTGGTCTTTAAGTTTCTAATTGCAAATACAGCACAAAAAAATTACCTTTTTTTTGGTGAAGCTTCTTGAAGAAAAATGTGTTCATTTGATGGTTCTTAAAAAATAGGTGATAATTTTTAGAAGCATCCTAACAGTAGCCACTTTAAATCAGGAAACTTTGACTCAGTGCTAAGGAAATACCTTCTTGACTTACATTAGACAAAGAGTATGTTGGCCCTGCCTTACTTAAATTTCACCTGAATCTTCTAGAGTCAGTTGGTCTGCAGAGGTTTCACGTTCTCTGAGTCCTTTGCCCTAATAACCCATACTCTGCCTTTATTTTCTTACTTGTTTGCTTTTATTGTGTAAAAATCCCAAACTTACAAAAGTGCTGCAAAAACAATACAGAGAGTACATTTATGCTTCATCCAATATCTTCAATTTTTCTTCCTTTTTCTTTTCTTTTTTTTGAGATGGTGTTTTGCTCTGTCCCCCAGGCAGGACTGTAGTAGCACAAACACAGCTCACTGCAGCCTTGACCTCACTGGCTCAGGCCATCCTCCTGCCTCAGCTTCCTGGGTAGCTGGGACTACAGGTGTGCACCACCACACCCAGTTAATTTTTTTGTGTTTTTTGTAGAGACGGGGTTTCACCATGTTGCTCATGCTGGTCTCCGACCACTAGAATCAAGTGATCCTCCCTCCTTGGCCTCCCAAAGTGCTGTAATTACAGGCCTGAGCCACCACACCAGGCCTTAAATGTTTCTATTTTAACATGACCATTATGCAGTTATCAATACCAGAAACTTAATGTTGGTAAAATACTATTATGTAATCTATAGACCCTATCTAAATTTCACCCATTGTACTGCTCATGTTCTTTTTCTGGTCCGAGGTCCATCCAGGATCCCACATTACATGTAGTTATGACTCCTTAGTCTCTTCACTTCCAGTCTGGGTCAGATCTTCTGTCTTTGTCTTTATAACCTTGATATTTTTGAAATATGCCGGTCAATTATTTTATAGCACCTCTCTCAATTAGAATGTGTCTGATATTTCCATGTGATTAAATTCAGGTTATGCATTTTTGGCAAGAGTACTACTAAAGTAATTGATATGCACTTTTCAGAGCATCAAGGTACATGATGTTAAGATGTCTCATTACTGGTGGATTTCATTTTTATTACATAGTTAAGGTGATGCCAAGTTTCTCCACTGTGAGGTTTTTTTTTTTTTTTTTTTTTTTTTTTCATTTTAATTAATAAATGTCTTATGGGGAAATTCTTAAAAACTGCAAATATCTTCCTTCTGCCCACTAACTTTAACAACCAGGGATGATCCTTGCCTCTGACTATTATTACTTGTGGTGTTTGCCAGATGTTGATTTTCCTATCTTACCTTTTACATTCAGTAATTAAATTATATTATATGGAAGACCTCTGCTTTTTCCTCCACTTATGTTATGAAATACCTTTTCTGTTTTGGACTCCTGGATATTTATTTTGTTCTGAACTTTAAATTCCACTTCTGTTATTATTTATTTTGTTGATGAAATTGTCCCAGATTGGCCATTGAGAGCTTCTTCAGTTTGATTCCTTTGTTCTCTTGATTTGCCCTCATAATTTTTTTAGTACTTTCGTACTTTCTGCCACCAGAAAACGTTTTAGGCTTATCCTGTACTTTCCCTAATCCAAATAAGGGAATCACCCATTTCTCTAAGTAATTATTATACTTTATGTTGGGAGAATGGTGTTTTGAAGCTAACATATGATCTCTAGTTGTGTTCATTGCTTCTGGGGTATCACCTTCCAACTTGATCTTTTAAATTCCAAATTTGTGGAGTTCTCTTGGTACTGAAAGATAGCCAGTGCACTTCTGTGTAGACTGGTGGTCTTCAAAGGATTCTCTAGTAAAACTCTCCTTTTTTTTTCCTTTTAAAATGAAATAATGTCATTCTTTACTCATTTTAAAGGGAAAATGGATTAAGTTAATGGATAGAATCATCTCAATTTTCTGTATTTCTCAGGAAACCTTTTCTTCCCATTTTGGTGGCTACTCTCCATTGCGTGGATATATAAAAGATGATGAATTAGTAGGAAACATTAACAGAAGCTCAAACAATTTATTATTTTTACAGTCTTTTTTTCTGTTGAATACATACAGGCATTTTCTGATTGTGTACCTTCTACTGTAATGGGAATGAGGATTTATGTTTTGTTTTCTATATGGAATACTGTGAATACTTGAATACGTTCTTATGTTCTCTGCTCTGTAAGCAGATCTGAGAACTGCAGCTGTAGGCTCCTTCTTTATTTCATGTTGTCATCTCGATATCCCTCCTCTTTTTTTTTCTCCTTCCTCAACCCTTCATGCTTCCCTTTCTTCCTGTCTTCTTGTTAATTAATTCGTTCAGTCAATATATGTCCATTAGATGCCTGTATGTTCTCAGTCACTGCTCTGTTACAAGAGTTAGTTCGGGGAACAAAACATGAAAATTTCAGTCTTACTGTAGCTTTCATTCTGTTGAGGGGTGGGATGGAGAGGCAATACCCAAAAAAACATAATTAGAAGTAAATTATATAGTATGTTAGAGATATTTTTCTCCATTTTTTTTCAGTCTGTTTCTTCCTCCTGCTGCATTCACTGAGTAATTTCTCTTCACCGGTCACCGTTGGAGATCTTTAAAATAAACAATGAATGAAAGAGACCCTTTCTAGGACCTCAGCTTAATCCATAACCAGCTGAAGCCACAGGAAATAACAAAAAAAGAACTGGGGAGTTAGAGAATACAGAATGAAAATGTATTTTACAAGAGTTTTGGGGTAGAATATTTAAGTGAACTCAAGTTTGAAATATCAAAATGGTTTTTCCTAGAATAAGTTTGGCAGCCTTAATAGAGGTAATAAAGAATTTTAAAAACATAACCAGCACACTTATAAATGATAACAAAATGGTTTTGCTGTGTTTGGCTAAGCTTGAGCCTGTGCAATTACTGTAAGTACCCTATTTTCTTTTTAAATCCTCGTAAGTAAATGCCACAGTAATAGGTTGGCTGCAGAGGAGACAAAGGCGGGGAGTTTCTCTGTAATGGTTTTATGGAGGGAGATTGAGAGATGACGTTTTTAACAAGTTAACATGAGTGCTTTGGTAATGATAATTCATTTTTCCCTAAACAGGAAAAGTTGTATAAATCACTCCTGGAAATGAGGAGCTTTTTAAAAGATTTCTATTCCACTCAGGTATTGGTAAATAATTGGCAAATTACGTATATTACCTATTTTCTGTGTTTTGTGTCTTCATTTATAACTTGTAAGATAAATAATGGTTTACAGTTGGAGGCAATTTGTAGATAGAAATGCTATTTGCAGTAAAAACTACTAAACATTTGTTTTAATAGAGAGAATTAAGGACTCAGAACTTTGAAGTATCGTTTTAAATACAATGGTCTCTTTCTATTTTGTAAACATTGTGAACTGTATAAAATGTGTATGTCCAAGATGACTTAAGGATAATACACAAAATGACTGTTGTATGGTTGCATTTGTGAATGCCACTTTTTAATTTATTAACTTTATGTAATCTTTGGAATTTTAATAAAATGTCAATACAATCAGATAAGAAATATTCACAAATGAAGTATAAAATCTTATATCTATCAATCATATCACTTTACTATGAATTTTCAGTTTCTTGATTAATTAGGAGAAAGTATAATTTATTAATATATTTCTATTATTTGAATTAAAATTCATGTTAATTCTTTCAGTTCTTCATTGTAGGTAGTTCTATACCTTATAACAGCACTGCCCAGTAGAAATATATGAGCCATGTGTATAATTTTAAATGTTCTAGTAGCCACATTAAAAAAGCTAAAAGATACAGGTTAACTTTATTTTAATCAGATACTTTTAATTCATTATATCCGAAATACTAATTTCAATTTGTGATCAATTTCTTTTGGTGGGGAGGGGAAGATGGAGCCTTTCTCTGTTGCCCAGGCTGAAGTACAAAGTAGCTCAATCACAGCTCACAGCAGCCTTGAACTCCTGGGTTAAGGCTCTCCTCCTGCCTCAGCCTCGCAAGTAGCTAGGACTACAGGCACGTACCACTCTGCCCAGCTAATGTTTGAAAATTATTTTAAAATCGTCATAAGATACTCTACACTCATTTTTTTCATACCAACTAGTTGAAATCAGATGTGTACTTTTGCACTTAAAGCACATCTTGGTTCAGACGAACTGCATTTCAGGTGCTCAGCAACCACATATGGCTTGTGGTTATGTTGGATAGTACAGGCTTTATTACTCTTAATGCTTCTCATGTTATTTACACATTGTTTTGGTTTTCTTCAATCATTTCTTCTTTCTAATGCTACTAAAGCTGGCTTTTGAGATTTTGGTTGGTACTACTCATATCATAATTATAGTCAACATTTTATAGGTCTTCTCCTTGAGTGACTACATTGGCATTCAAAATAATTATGTTGCAGTTCCTTCTTGGAAATGAAGAGATTGGTTCTAAACCGTGCTGTGCTGCATATTGTATCACTTTGGGCAAGTCTGTTAACCTTTCTGTCACAGTCTGAAAGAGTTTTGGCATTTCCAACTGGATAATTCTTATTTTTAAAAATTGTCTGTGTTTGTTATTCAAATACATTGATTAATTACACTGACATTCATTGTGTTGCCCATAGTGCCAAAAAAGGCTTATCTAATGGGATCGATTTTTAGTGAACCATGGTGATAGGCCATGGAGAGAGAGAGAAGTATCCTTAACTGACTTTCAAGCACAGAGTTATTAAAATCTTATATCATATCTGGGTGCAAATTGGACAGCCCTGAATTGGCGCTTTGGGGCAAAGAAGAGGTGAAATCAACAGAGTTGTTGGTTTTTGTTTTCCTCAGTGCCAACAACCAAGTGTGTGTTACCTTTTTATGAAAAGTTGAATTATTGACGATGAGAAATTATCACTTTTTTTCCCCATAAGGCAGTTATTTTTAAATGACCTTCTGTTTTTCTCCTTCAGCTACAGGATAACTAACATACTATTTTAAAATATTGAATACTAGCTCTGTATGTTAGCCTCACATAGCAGAATTTAATAATGATCATTGTACTTCATTAGCTTATAAGACCACTTATGTTTAACACACACAGATTTCACTTGTTGATTTAGCTCCTTTTAAGTGTTTTATAAAATATAAAAAAGATGGACTGTACTAAAATTACTGCTTTGATTGATTGATGGTTGCTCTCAGGTTTAAATATATACCCTTAACTTACCACAGTCTACCTTGAAATAATATTTTACTACATCATTTATAGTGTGAGAACCTTGTAATTGTGTATTTCCATTTTCTCTTTCTTCCTGTCCTTTGTGCTATTATCAGTTTGTTACATAAAGTTTAAACCCCACAATATATTATTATTTTTGCTTTAAACAATTAGATAGATAGATAGATAGATAGATAGATAGATAGATAGACAGACAGACAGACAGACACAGAGTTTCACTATTTTTGCCCAGGCTGGAGTGCAATGGCACGATCTCAGCTCACTGCAATCTCCGCCTCCCAGGTTCAAGTGATTTTGCCTCAGCCTCCCAAGTAGCTGGGATTACAGGCATGTGCCACCATGCCCAGCTAATTTTGTATTTTCAGTAGAGATGGGGTTTCTTCATGTTGGTTAGGCTGGTCTCTAACTCCTGACCTTAGGTGACTTCAGGTGATCTGTCCACCTTGGCCTCCCAAAGTGCTGGGATTACAAGTGTGAGCCACCATGCCTGGCTAAACAATTATATTTTAAAGAAATTAAAAAGTGATTAAAAATTGTATTTTATATATACCCATCCATTTGCCATTTCTGATCCAATTCTTTTCTTTGTGTATCATCTGGTGGTACTTTGTTTTTTATCTAGCATTATTTCTGTCCTGTTTAAAGATCTTTATTATTCTTTGGAGTAGAGGTTGCTGGTATTGAGTTTTCTCAGCTTTGTCTGAAAAGTCAAGAGAAATCTAGGTTGACAGTTTTTCAGTCTTTTGAGGCTATGTCTCCATTACACTCTGGCTTGCATAGTTTCTGATTAGAAGTCGTCTGTTACTCTTTTCTTTCTTCTTGTATACAGTATTGCTTCCAGCCCCCAGTTGCTTTGAAGATTTTCTCCTTATTACCTTGTTTTTTCTTTAAAAAAAAAAAAAAAAAAGGTAATTTGTTTGTGTGCTTTGATGTGGCTTCTTTTGTTTATTCTGATGAAGGTTGATTGAATTTATTGAATCTATGGTTTGTAGTTTTTGTCAAATTTGGGAAAAATGTAACCTTTATTTTAGGGAATCCTAATTACTCATGTGTTAGTCTGCTTGGTGGTGTTCTGTTATGTTCATTTCTGTTATGAATGGTTTATTTCTCTTTATTTCATTTAGGATAGTTTCTGTTACCAGGTCTTCAAATTCATCCCTAGAAATTCCACTAGGATCTTTTCAAATACCTTCATTTGTTTTCTTGTCATGCTCATATTTTTTTAAACACATAGACCACATGCAAATAGCTGCTTTAATGTCCTTGCCTGATCATTCCATCAGCTTTGTCATTTCTGACTGTGTTCCTATTGATTGACTTTTTTTTTTTCTCCTGGTCATACATAACTACACTTAGCCAGGCGCAATGATGCATGCCTGTCATCCCAGGATGCAGAAGGCGTAAGGCAGGAGGATTAAAAGTGCAAGCACACTATGTTGTAGTGCAAAATAGTGAGATTCTGTCTCCAAATAAATAAATAATCATAGTCAATAGTTAAGCCCACATCAGTACTCAGCCAGAGACTTGAGGGAGCCCTCTTCTGAGTTTTGGAGCTCCGTCTCTGTGTGCAGCCCTCTCCTCTGTAATTTTTAATCCTATCAGTTGCAACCTTCTAAACTCCAACCTCTGTCTCTTCAACTCAGGAAGATGATTGAACTGTTTGTTTTCCTCTCTGTCTGCACAGTGGCCTGGAAAATGCCTCCAGGTAGTAATATGGAAACTCATATTGCTCATCTCCTGTTTCTCCCAAGAATCACATTCCTTCACTGCTGTTGTTCCTTGTCCGATTATTCTAGACTCATATATTTTGTCATTTTTTCTAGTTTTTTGCACCAGTAAGTAATTTCTGTAACAGTTAATCCTTCATGAGTAGAAGTGGAAGTCTTCACAATAGGTCCTTTTTGTGACAGTCTTGCTTTGTCACCCAGCTAGAATGCAGTGGCATGATCTCTACTCGCTGTAACCTCCACCTCCCAGTTCAAATGATTCTCCTGCCTCAGCCTCCCAAGTAGCTTGGATTACAGGTGCTCACAACCATGCCAAGCTAATTTTTGTATTTTTAATAGAGACTGTTTCACCATGTTGGCCAGGCTGATCTCGAACTCCTGACCTCAAGTTATCCACCTACCTCAGCCTCCCAGAGTTCTGGCATTATGGGCATGAGCCACTGCGCTCAGCCTGTCCTTTTAATTATCATTCATTATCATCAATATGGTTAGAGTCAACCATATGATTCTGATATGCTGGTACTTACCATTTTGATTGGCATAGTTTTGGTCAAGTTATAGAACTGGTTATTGGAATATATGTTATTAAAATAGTATTAAAATTATTTTTCATTAGTATTACCTGGAAATGTTTGTAGTGCTTTGTTCTTCGAAATTTTAAGTTGAAGAAGTAGCTGAGTATTACATTCTTGATAACTGGGATATCTGTCAGACCTTCCTATCCTGACTGTTCTTCCTTTCCTCAGGGTGAGTCACTAGCTGCTTCTTAAAACGTTTAAACAATATTTCTTTGTCCTAGAATTGTACTTTATCCTTTCATTATGTAGAAACAGTGATATGTGCACACGCATGTGCACACATGCACACTCCTTTTTACTTTTTAATTACTAGAGAACATAACTATCTTCTCATCTCTTACCTCCAACCTGCAAAAGGCACATAAGGCTATTTTAACTAACCCCCTTTGAGTAACCCTAATCCAAAAATCCAAAATCCAAAATGCTCTAAAATCTAAAACTTTTTGAGTGCAAACATGACACTCAAAGGAAATGCTCACTGGAGCATTTTGGATTTTGGATTTTCAGATTAGGGATGCTTAGCTCGTAAGTATGAGGCAAATTTTCCAAAATTTGAAAAAAAAATCTGAAATTCAAAATCCCTCTGGTCCCAGGCATTTTGGATAGAGGATATTTACCTGTAGTTCAGAAGAATAAAGTTATCCAAATTATTATATTTATTATTATAGTTTCCAGGTTTGTGGTAGTAGATTCTTGAGGGTGAGTCTATTTTTCCTTTCCCTTTCCTGCCTCATAGAGAAGGTTCTGTTTCACATATTCTTATTTGTTCTGTCTTCTGAAGTCAAAGCAGTGGTTCAAACTTTAAGACTCTGAGCTTGTGACAAGTATGGGCTTGTTTGCTGGATTTCAATTTAAATGACGCTAAGTGAGAAGCTGGGGCCCAGTAGTAGTATTTAGACTCTGTGGGATGGAAAGAAAAAAGAAAAGAGCAGAGATAAAAGACAGGCACCACTTTCCTTCCCTCTAGGTGATACCAACTAAAAAGCATACACTGTTAGTAGTCTGAGTTCCTTTTATTTCTCTTTACATTTATGAGTTTTGTTTTGAGTATTTTGGTCAATTCTAATAAGAAATTTCCCCTCTAAAAGAGAGTGAATGCAACTAATTTTGTTCAGAAAGACTGGGCAGTTACAGTATCTGCTATTTTTTTTTTTTCGTGTCCCTTCTTATACAGCATATCTAGCGTGATTTGAGAATTTTGAAACCGCATTCAGTTTTCATGAGCATAAGTAAGAGAATATCTTAAAGTGAAGTTACTGAGAGCTTTCCCTGGCAAGTATAATATACATATTACATAGTTATTGGCTATAACAGTGCATAGCTCATCAACATGTCGTCTTTGCTGTCTTAGCCCTGCCCTGTAAGCTTAAGCCCCTTTTAACAAATTCCATCAACACTGGCTCCCATTATACAATTCTTTTTCACCACCAGCCCCTCACTCACTTCATTCTAAACATACTGACCTCTTTGTGGTTTCTTGGGAACTGCAGGACTACTAATACTGTGTCTTTGCACTTACATCCCCTCTGCTTCAAGGGCTCTTCCTTTATATATCTAATCCATATGGCTTACTACCTTGATTCATTCAGGTTTTGTGTCATTGTAAGTCTTCCTCAACTATTCTCTATCAAAATAAGTGTCTTTTCCCAATCACTTTATGACTCATACCTTTTATCTTGCTTTTAAATTTTTTTATTAGCACTTATTTTTACTTGACAACATGTTCTGTATCTCTAAGTTTATTGTGTGTTTTACTTGAATAGTTTTCATGTGGGCGGAGACCTTATCTCTAAGGGACAGTGCCTGGTATGTAGCAGGTGTTCAGCAATTACTTGCTAGAAGGAGTCAATGAATGAATGAATGATGCTTAATTTTATGAGGACACCTAAACTATATACCTGATATACCTTGAAACTGAACATGTAATAATATAATAGAAAATAGAAAACTCTATTTGCTGTTTAAATGCAGATGCTCCTCGCCTTACAATAGGGTCACATCCCAGTAAACCCACTGTAAGTTGAAAATATAAGTTGAAAATGCATTTAAAGGCCAGGCACATTGGCTCACACCTGTAATCCCAGGATTTTGGAAGGCCAAGGAGGGTGGATTTTTTGAGTCCAGGAGTTTGAGACCAGCCTGGGCAACATGGTGAAACCCTGTCTCTACAAAAAATATAAAAATTTGCCAGGTGTGGTGCCATGTGCCTATAGTCCCAACTACTCAGGAGGCTGAGGTAGGAGGATCACTTGAATCCAGAAGGTCAAGGCTGTAGTGAGCCATTATCACACCTCTGCAATGAAGCCTGGGTGACAGAGTGAGACCCTATCTTTAAAAAAAAAGAAAAGAAAAGAAAATGCATTTAATACACGTAACCTACTGAACATCATAGCTTAGCCTAGCCTACCTTAAACATGCTCAGAACACTTATATTAGCCTATAGTTGGGGAAAGTCATCTAACACAAAGCCTATTTTATAATATAGTGTTGAATATCTCATGCAGTTTTTTCAATACTGTATTAAAATTGAAAAATAGAATGCTTGTATGTTTACTTGAAATATGGTTTCTACTGAATGTGTATCGCTTTCACACCATCATGAAGTTGAAAAATCCTAAGTTGAGCCATTGTAAGTTGGGCACCATCTGTACTTGAAAGATTAATTTATAAGTTTTAAAGACAAAATTTTCTAATTTTAGCTACAACATTTTAGTTCTATTTGCCTGTACCTTGAGTGAAGGACTGTTAAAAGAAGCAAGGTCTTACTCTGCTGCCCGGGCTCTAATGCAGTGGTGCAATCATAGCTCACTGCAACCTTGACTCCTGGACTTTAGTGATCCTCCTGCCTCAGCCTCCCAGATAGATAGGACTACAGGTGTGCACGGTCGTGCCCGGCTAATTTTTTTAGGTTTTGTAGAGATACAGTCTTGTTCTGTTGCCCAGGCTGATCTTGAACACCTTGCCTCAGGGAATCCTCCTGCCTTGGCCTCCCAAAGAGCTGGGATTACAGGAAAGAGCTACTGTGCCTGGCCCATAGAGAAAGACCCTTAGGACCAAAACATTAGTCATAAAAATTTTGTCCTTTTAAAATCTAAGCTCTTATTTGTTCTTCATTCTGTAATTGAGCTCAGTGGCTGAAATAATGAAAAATCCTTTGCTTTTTTCTTTTTCTTTACCCTCTGAGTTGTTCTGTAGCTCTTTGTTAGTCTTGAAATCTAGATAAGTTTTTATCACCATTATCAACTGATAATTAGTATGTTCTGAGAACAACGAACTGCATTGCAGACATCTAATGATCTTTCCTCTTCCTCCTCCTTTGTGTATCCATAATGTCTGGACTGCTAGCAGCTGAGCCCGTTGTGATTTTTAAAGACAGAATAACACCTCGCTCCACATCCTGCTGAGGCACAAGAGGATCTGTTCAGAGACACTGCTGTCTATTTCTCTATAGGGGTATTGAAAATGCCCATATATGGAGCATAACATCCTGCGGTATTAAGAAGATAAATTTAATCTGCTTCATTGAGGCTTATTGCAGATTGTAGAGACTGGGAGTCAAATGCCTTGTTTCCAGAAAGTGTATCATCTTTTTATGGTGTTTGTTTTGAACCTTCCATTATTTCCAGATTCCTGCAGAAGTATGAAAATAAACAATATGCTTTCTGATTATGACCTTTTGAAAGAAAGAAACAAGTTGTTTTTCTTTAGCAACAGCATTATCAGTTTGTGCCAACGATTTTTTTCCATAATCGGTATGATTACAGATGTCAGTATGGTCTGGAAATACCATCTCTTTGTTAACTCTTGTTATTAAGGCAGTAAAAAATAGTTTTAAAATTCGTTTTCTGGGCAGTTGATCTGCCTCAACTTCTTTGTAACTAAAGAGAAAATCATATCTGTAAAGTGGAAAGCTGGTTTGTGTTCAGTTGCTGTGCTGGCCAGCTGTGGTTGAAGGGTAATAGGGAACTGTAAGCAAGACTGCTAATCTTGTCTTATAGTTAAGAGATAATGCAGGAAACTTTGCAACATTCAAGCTGCAGTTCCGTATTGTCCGTAGAATATTCATTTGGTACTTCCTCATTGCCTAATACATAACCTCCTCCACTTTTGTTCAGTGTGTGTGTGTGTGTGTGTGTGTGTGTGTTTGTATATGTGTGTGTATATGTGTGTTTGTATGTGTGTGTTTGTATGTTTGTATATGTGTGTATATGTGTGTATACGTGTGTGTGTGTATATATGTTTATATATGTATGTTTGTATATGTGTGTATGTGTGTTTGTGTATGTGTGTATATGTTTGTATATGTATGTTTGTATATGTGTGTGTATATGTGTGTTTGTGTATGTGTGTATATATGTGTTTGTATGTGTGTATGTGTGTTTGCGTGTGTTTGTATGTGTGTGTTTGTGTGTGTTTGTATGTATGTGTATATGTTTGTATATGTGTGTTTGTATGTGTGTGTTTGTATATGTGTGTATATGTGTGTTTGTATATGTGTGAGTGTATATGTGTGAGTGTATATGTGTGTTTGTATGTATGCATGTACATTTCTGTGTCTGTGTAGGAGGAGGTGCTTTTCACATGTTAGCTGAAATATACTTAATCTGTGCATCTCTTTTTTTTTACTGAATGGTGATTGATGAAACCAAAATTTATTGAGGCCTTGCTGTGCGCTAAGCATCATCACAGGTCCTAGACATATATGTTTTAGATTGTTGCAGCTCTGCCTGGGAAATGCTTATTTTCTCTCAGGGAAGACAAACCAATTTAACTTTTTTTTTTTTTTGAGACAGAGTTTTGCTCTTGTGACTCAGCCTGAAGTGCAGTGGTGTGATCTCAGGTCACTGCAGCCTCCATCTCCTGGGTTCAAGGGATTTTCCTGCCTCAGCCTCTCAAGTAGCTGGGATTACAGGCATATGCCACCACACCCAGAGATGGGATTTCTCCATGTTGGGCAGGCTGGTCTTGTACTCCTGACCTCAGGTCATCCACCCGCCTCTGCCTCCCAAAGTGCTGGGATTACAGGCGTGAGCCACCGTGCCCAGCTGAACAAACCAATAAATGTAACACACTGTATTAACAGAATTATGTACAAGAAGATTGGAAGCATAGGAGAAGAGCATGTAAATTAGTCTCAGTTGTCACAAAAGTTTCATGAAGAGGTATTTTTTTTTTTTTTTGAGACAGAGTCTCACACTGTCTCCCAAGCTGGAGTGCATTGGCGCGATCTCAGCTTACTGCAACACTGTGCATGGCTAATTTTTGTATTTTTATTAGAGACGAGGTTTCACCATGTTGGTCAAGCTGGTCTTGAACTCCTGACCTCACGTGATCTGCCTACCTCGGCCTCCCAAAGTGCTGGGATGACGTGCATGAGCACTTGGCCTCAAAGAGGTATTTCTTATGCAAAAAAGGGCAGAAGTCATTTTAGGTAGAGGAAACAGCATGTGCTCAAAGCATAGTGGCCAGAGCTACAGTGACTTGCTCAGGGAACCAGGCTAGAGTGAAAGTGTTGCCCAAGGTTAGGTGTGCTAAGCCTGTAATGGCATTGTGATTACAATGTTCCTGATTTAGAAGATACATGTGGATGTATTTAGAGGTGAAGAACCACAATGTCTGCAGTTCTGAAATGCCTCAAAGGGAAATATACATGTGTTTGTGTATGGAGAGAGAATGCTCACAAATGTGGCCAAATGTTACTGAGTCCAGACAAAGGAGGTACAGGTATTCATTGTCGTTAGTCTTTAAACTTTTCGGTAGATTTACCACTGTTTAAAATTTTTAAATTATAGAAAAAAAAAACACTTCAGTCACTAAATACATTTCTTTAAGAGTACAGAAGTGGTATTATCGTATAATTAGACATTAGCTAATAATTATCTCTATCTTTCATAATATTAAGTCCTTCTTTAGCTAAAAAGAAAACATAAAACCTATTACTGTCCAATAATAAGATCAGAAGGGACTAAAGGGGTTATATTGTCTAATTTACTATTAAATGAATAGGCTAAATAGGCACCAGGCTGTATATACCACTGTCTGCCCTTACCCAAGGTTTCATTTTCTGCAGTTTCATAGTCAAAAATGCTAAATGGAATATTTTAGAAATAAACAACTCATAGGTTTTCCACAGTGTACTGTTCTGAGTAGTGAGATGACATCTTGCACCATCCACTCCATCCCTCCCAGAACATGCCTCATCCTTTTTCCAGCGTTATCTATACTGCATGCACTACCCAGCCACAAGTCACTCAGTAGCCATCTTGGTTATTAGATGAAAAAAACATAGTATACATAGGGTTCAGTACTATCCCTGTTTCCTGCACCCACGGGGAGAGCAGGTCTTGGAACATATCCCCCTCAGCTAAGGGGGGATGATTTTTTTTTTTTTTTTTTGAGATAGAGTCTCACTGTTGCCTAGCGCAATATCGGCTCATTGCAACCTCACTTCTGGGGCTCAAGCTATCCGCCCACCTCAGCCTCCCAAGTAGCTAGGACTACAGGCATGTACCACCATGCCCGGCTAATTTTTATATTTTTTGTAGTGATGGGATATATATCTTATTATTTAGAAGCATCCCTATTAAAGAAACATCAAGGACATTTCAAGTGCTTAAGCAAAGGATCATATTAATTTCTGAATTATTTTTCTTTTTTTTGAGACGGAGTCTTGCTCCATTGCCCAGGCTGGAGTACAGTGGTGCAAACTCAGCTCACTGCAACCTCCACCTCCTAGGTTCAAGCAATTCTCCTGTCTCAGCCTCCCGAGTAGCTGGGACTACAGGCACCCACCACCACACCTGGCTAATTTTTTATATTTTTAGTAGAGGCGGGGTTTCACCATGTTAGCCAGGATGGTCTCGATCTCCTGACCTCCTGATCTGCCCGCCTCAGCCTCCCAAAGTGCTGGAATTACAGGTGTGAGCCACCGCGCCCAGCCTAATTTCTGAATTTTCTAAGATTATTTTTTAAGAAGAAAGAACCCCTAAAAATCCATTTAATATGCACTGTGACTCTTAAAAGAAAGCAGCAGGAAGTAAAAGTGGATAATTTAATGCCTATTAAATAAACAATATATGTTTAATCTGTATTCCTTAGTGGGAGAATGAAAGCTGGAATCAGATGGTGGAGAGGATAGAACTGAGAGGAAGAAACAAAGGGTGGGAACGGAAAACAAAAGGCAGGGTGAGGGGCCGGGCACGGTGGCTCACGCCTGTAATCCTAGCACTTTGGAAGGCTGAGGTGGGCAGATCACCTGAGGTCAGAAGTTGGAGAGCAACCTGGCCCACATGGCGAAACCCCGTCTCTACAAAAAATACAAAACTTAGCTGGGCGTGGTGGTGCATGCCTGTAATCCCAGCTACTCAGGAGGCTGAGGTAGGAGAATCACTTGAACCCGGGAGGTGGAGGTTACAGTGAGCCGAGATTGTGCCACTGTGCTCCAGCTTCGGTGACAGAGTGAAACACTGCCTCAAAAAAAAAAAAAAAAAAAAAGACGGAGATGAGAGAGTGCACACTGGGTACTATGAGGTAGAGTTAGCAGATTTTCCAAGAAGTTTTAAAGTATGTGTAGTTGATGTAGGTTTCCCTGCCCTCCGGTGCTATCTAGCTATTGATCCCCATAATCATTATTTACAGTTTTTCTGTGTTTGTAGTCCTTATTTTTAGAGACTACTGATTGTGGAAATTTTCCTCAGTGATAAAGCAGGAACTACAGGAGAAAAGCCCCTTCTCTGACCAAATGAAATCAGTTTCCACCCGTATTTTAATTTATTACAATGAAGCTCATACATAAAGTTATATGAGTCGTCATCTTTTGAAATTGAATTTTGGCAAAGTTTGATTTTTCAAAGAGGATTTTCTTTGTGATGAGACTGTTTTATTGAGAATATTATCCTTCTTTTATTATCAAACCTTTATGTCTTCTACTTTTTCTGTCTCCTGTCATCTCAAATTGCTATGGAGCAGAGATGGGAATCTAGCTGTTGGGGCTGCTGTTTATTCAGGGAAAAATGGCTTTGTGTTTCAGCTATATAGGCTGGTCTGTAATTGCTTAGGTAAGAGGAAAATGGAATCTGATAACCACACTTAAGGCTTTTTTCCTGTATAGGGCATTCATTCTTCCCAGTATTTGCTTTTCCTTTTACCAAAATTAATGCATCAAAAGGATGGTGGACGAGCTGATAAACATAATGTTCGTTTAAAAAGTTGAGTAGACTGAACAATTTTTGGGAAAACAAACAAAAGTCAGGTAGATAAACAGTTTTTGAAATAAGTGCAGTCTTCCCTTGGATGCCTAAAAAACCCCTAATTTCTGTCTCCTACTTTCCTACCCCACCACTTTCTTTTTTTGCATATATTTATTTTTACAGGCATGGGAGTTTTTAATGGACATTCACTTCTCTTATCTTAGTTCTCCTGCCTGCATCTCTTTTTCATTTTCGTGCGTTTATTTTCCTGACATGTTTTAATCCAATTCCAGGTTACAGTGCAGACTGAGACTGTCTTATTGTGGCTGACATTGTGGCCATTTTAAGCCAGCCCAGCAGGCCCTTCATTTTGGTCTAAGGCTGTGTTCTTGAAGACTGTCCCGTTGTATCCCCACCACCAATAGGGATGGATGTGAAGTGTCTCGGACGGTGGTCAGTGTCCCCTTGCCAGCTGTTAGGTAATAGCGAGTTTATGAATCCATACCTGTGGTGAGCTGGAAAAGCAGCAGGGCACACTGTAGGTAAGGGCCAAATTGAATTGAGAACTGAATGTGCAAAGAAATATAGCTCATTACTGAAGTCCTTAAGGAATGAAGCTGATTTATGGACTTCTGTCCTTACGTCTGGCCAATTAAGTGTGCAGATAAGAGTGTGTGTCCCAGTGTGTGTCCATTAGTGGCTACTGAGGCCCTCAGGTGCTCTGGTGACTTCATGCAAGCGTGGCCTGGCAGGAACCGCCCATGCTATGAGTAATCAGGAGACTTTCCAGGGAAAAGGATGTCAGGCATGGGGATTCCACATTTAGCATCACTTTTTGTATGAAATGACTTCCACATCCTAACTATTTGAGGGATCCATTCTCATTAGGATTAATGCTTGAAATACATCCTGACAAAAGCTGAACTTTCTCAAAGATCATCTTTGACACATTTTTGAACTGAATTGGCAAGGGAAAATTCTCCTCAAGTCCAAGGGTTTCACATTTTGCACATGCTCTTTCGTTCCATTGTGTTTTAAACCACGTTGCTATTATATGGAGTATTTTAGCAGCCTTGATCTTGCAGACATCAAGACCATTATTCCTGTTGTTGCTGATTTAGTGTTACAGCTGCTTCCTCTTTATGTGATTTAATTTGAAGTTTCAGCCCACCAGGGGGCTATTGGTCCCCACCTATGCAGCTTTAAGAGCTGGCTGCTGTTTCTGCGTGGATGTTATTTCCATTCCTATTCATAGCGATTTTTCCCCTTCTATATTCATCTAGCAACAGCAAGGCACTGTTCCAGGAACCCGCTCTCGCTACATAAGGCATAACATGGAACCATTTGGATGGAAAAATTATAAATTAAAATTATTCTGTTCATTTTAAAATATTCATATTGTGTTGTTCAAATGCCAGTAACTGGAAAATCATGGATAATGTCCTGTTTTTATAACCTCTTTCAGAATGTTTTAAAATCTGTTTATGTTGTTAGTTAGCAATCTCTTTTCCTGAAGTGGATTTTGTGATAAGATTTTTTTAAAAAAAAAGATTGTGTGAGTCCAGTGTCTGATGGCAGGTATAATATTAAAGATGATATCACTAATTTCATCCACTTTTTAAATAGAAAAAGATTTATTCCATGTACAGAGAATATTTATAAAATTATACGCCTCTAAAAATAGCCTGTGGACATGCCAGACTATTTCTTTGGAGGATAAAGCTTTTTATTAAATGATTAAGATTAAGCAAAGGTTTATTATTTCTGGAACTAGGTATTTAATTTAAACTATGAAAACCCACATATCCATAATACTACTGATTTTCGGATGCTTAAAATATCTTCAGCTTTTTAATGTATTGAGCTTTTTATTTTAAAAAAAGCTTTTTAAGTGAGCTTTTTTCCTGTGTATTCTGTTCTCAATGCTAAGTTATTGATTCTTTAATTTAGGGAAACTACAATCTTATTTCTATCCTTATATTTTCCATGTTGTGTGGGTGTGGGAGAGGATGTGTATGTCTCAAAAAGATAGGCAGGAAAAAGTGAAAATGTTTTTGTGTGGTTTAGTTTTTTTGATAAAGTAATTATATTTCTTATGTTAAAGGAAAGAATAGTGATTGGAAATCTTTATGCTGTGTTTTTTTCTACCTCTTGGAACGTATTAAGAGGAGTGAAGATCTTTATTTTGTGTTTTTTCATTCTGTGAGCTTTAAGTCCACATTCACATAAAAGCCTGTGTTTTATTTGTTGTGTCTTTTGGCTAGGAATATTTAATGTATTTTTGAAACTCTTCTGTTCTGTCAACTAAAGATAATTTAAAATTATAATTTTAAGACACTTTCTAGAAACTTATACTTTGGTTCGGGCTAAAGTCTGTTTGTGTGCCTGTGTGTGTGTTCTTCAGAAGCCACAAACCACTTGAGCGTGAGCAAATTTCACAGGCTCACTTCATTGTTTGTTTTAGCCTTGTTAATCATTTGGCCTTTTAAAACAGGCTGATCATGTCACTGAATATGGATTCAGAAAAGTTCTGTGTGCCATGAAAGCCTGAATGGCCCTTGCTAACTCTGTTTTATTCATTTTAAATAACATGAGGGGAATCCCAGAGTATTTCCTCTGGATTTTTGAAGCAATATCATTGCAGGCTATGATATTTGAAGTCGGAATTCTTCATAACAACAATGACAAAAATACATATACATTTTTCTGAAGTCTGATTTATGGAAAATAGAATGCAAGCTGTCAGTAAACAGGTTTTCCAACACAAATACTCAGTGTAGGCAGGAACCAACTTTTTTGGATGCAGCAATAAAATGAATACTATTTTTAATTGAATAACGAAGACAGACTAGAATAGTTGCTGTGGAGAAAATGGGTACCTTATAATTAATAATATGTGAGTTAAACCTTAACTACACTTGACATTTTTCCTTAGGTTGGTGCTATACTGATTAATGAGTTAACTGCTGATAGCGCTTATTCTGTGGGGTGACTCTTTCGGTCCCAGGGCTTAGAGTGTTCAATAAAATAGGTATCCTCTGAGGTGGGACTGAGGCTTTCGTCTTGATGAAAGTGCTTAGGGGTAAGCACAGTTGAACTGATTGGCTGTGAATGTTAATCACTTCATAGGACACACTGATAATTTGCAGCATTGTTGTAACTCTCTGGTGTTCATAAAATGAACTTAATAACCCACTGGCACTGTGGGATAAGCTGCTTTTTCTCTGCAATTGAATACCCAGACTGCCTGAATAATGGTGTTGAGAAATACTGCATTAAAGAGAGTGAGCAGCTGTATGATGAAGGAAACAGCTCTGCCACACATTGGTTAATTATCTCCTTTGATTCACAGAGGGTGTTTGTGAGATATGGTTGACCAGTGAAGACACGGGGGCTTATGGCAGAGATATTGGCACCAATCTCCCCACACTCCTGTGGAAACTGGTTGAAGTGATTCCTGAGGGAGCGATGCTGAGGCTTGGCATGACGAATCCGCCCTATATTTTAGAGCATCTGGAGGTAAGGAAAAGCACCCGATTTGCATGCTGACATAGACGCTAACCAATCCAGACAGCGTGGCAGCCTCAGTATCCGCGCATGAGCTTCGTTTAAAAACTCCTTCACATTTTTTTTCATAGTCCCATATTTCCAAGAATGAATCAAGACTTCCAAATCCCCTTCCTTGGCCGCCAGCACTTTCTGCGTCCTCGCCATTAATTAACATTGCCCACATTTTTTCAATACCTGCCACCTTGTGACCGTTCCTTGTTTCTTGTTTGTAGTCCTTCCATCTTCCACACGTCAGTTTGCCTCAGTTCCTCCATTTTGACCCCTTGTGTGATTCAGAACTGCTCACACGTTGCATTAATTTTGCAGCCCATAGTCGCTGTTGTGTTATCCAAACTACTCTTAGGTATATCAGAAATGGTACTGTGCCTGAAGCTTGAGGATGAACTTTCAATTTCACCCCTTCATCGGGAGATACGTAGGGGTGAAGTGGACTCAGAGGGACACAGGGCAAGGTGCTCTTCCACGTGACTCGTACATGCGTTACTGTGGCACCTGTATTCCCGTTGTGATGCTCGTCCCTGAATACATGACATTTTCTTTCAGAGAGTTTTTTTCTTTGTTTTTCATTTATTGACATCCTGCTAATCACTGTGAACAAAGGTGATTCTGAGATCCCTGATTTTGTTTTTGTATCTTTCCGCAGACGGGGATGCTTACCCTTAAGTAGCTGTGTCAAACCAGACACAAATAGGCATATGTCCAGTTAACTGTGGTACCTGATGCCAAATGACACAGTAAATATGAGTAGAGAATATGGACAGGGGAACAGTTGTAGAAATGAAGAAGTACGTGCTGGGATACGTGATGATTATTTGAGAAATGAAATAATTACCTTAGTCCCATGGTCATGGACATAAAATCTGATTAGTGCTGTTGGAAAGTCATGTGTAAAGTATGGAAACAAGTCATTTTATTTTTTATCAAGCATGTTCTTTGCAGTATGTTTACTTAGAAAACTAACATCCTAAAAAGCTGAAAGCAACCACAATTGCTGAAATTTCGTGCAAATGCTAATGGATGACTAAACGTTTAAAAGATGATTTCGTTGATTTGATTTTAAGACTATCCTTGTTGAGGTTTTTGTTGAACAGCCTCCTTAATATCAACAACCTATTTCAGAAATTGTGAAAACAGAGTTAATAATTTGATGGTTAATTATAAATATATAATGAGGGAGCTTAGCAATTTTAATTTTGTTATTTACATTTTTCTGGCTAGCTCCTTCTAGTAAGGATATATGATTTACATGTTAAGTTTAGTGCTTTAGAAAGTGTGGGATGATTATGATTCGCTCTTTAAAAATAAGTTGCAGGCGTGTCAACTTTTACTTAACACTTTGACTCAACACTTGAAAAAGCAAAGTGATTCTCTGTAAAAAAAAAAAAAAATCAAATATGCTAAGAGCTGTGACAGTCTTGCTGTGTTTGCAGTAAAAGTGAGGCATACATCGTGAAGACCAGGAGAGCACTAGTATAAGGTCCCATCAGTATAAGGTTTATGATAACAGCCAGTTTTTTTGGATTGGAAAAGATCTGATTAGGGATCCAGGGCCCCACAATAGATAGAGAAGTTCAAGTAGGAGTAAGCATGGGAAAAAAATTCCTGTGTTGGCTCTGAGGTAACTAACCAAATACTCCTTGGAATAAATTCAGCATTTTAATTGATTACAAGATTGCAGCAGCTAATACTGCGTGTATAGCAAATCCTGGTGCTCAGCGCCTGAAGCAGTGCCGGACTTCTTGACCTCTGAATAGATGCTCCAGGACAGCTTCTAAAAATCAACAAAAGATGTGAAATACAACTTTATACTTTACCTGGAAAACCCCAGATGTTTAGTTCATGGATCGTAGCTGGAGTGACAACAGGTTCTGATTGTCATGACATTCTATTTTTAAATAGAATGTATTTGAAGTATGTATCATGTTGGCCTTTCCTCCTACATTATCACTTTGGGGCAACAACCTTGTTATATCTGTCTCTGGATCTATCCCACTCAGTAGTGGCTCAATAAATGAGTGAATACGAGAATGAACAAAGGAAGAGCCATCCAGGCACAGTGGCCCAGGCCTGTAATCCCAGCACTTTGGGAGGCCGAAGCGGGTGGATCACTTGATGTCAGGAGTTCGAGACCAGCCTGGCCAACATGGTGAAACCCTGTCTGTACTAAAAATACAAAACTTTTCCAGGCGTGATGGGTGCCTATAATCCTAGCTACCCAGGAGGCTGAGGCAGGAGAATCACTTGAGTCCAGGAGGCAGAGATTGCAGTGAGCCAAGATTGTGCCACTGCACTCCAGCCTGGGCAACAGAGCAAGACTGTCTCAAAAAAAAAAAAAAAAAAAAAAAAAAGGAAGCGCCTTCTTCATAAAAAAAATTCTAGAGCCTGCATTGTAGTCTTGAACTTTGAAATCCTAACCTCTGGCCAGAAGAAGCAGCAAAAGATGATGAAGTAAATGAGTTTCAAGGGTGAGAATTGTTCCCCACAGAAAGCCACCCACTCCTATGCACCTTATGTGCAGGAGGTAATCCAGACTGTGATACTACACCCAGGGAGAAAGCCATCCAAAAGAAACAAAGCCAAAGGAAACAAACAAAGGAATGCAAGAATCAAAGGTCTACACCATCTCAAAGTAAGAGCTTTTACTGGTCAAACTCTTCCTTTGTCACTGTGACCAGACCTTCACACCTTGCTGTTTCTTCTCATCCTCCTCTGCATGGCAGAGCCCAGAGCACTCAGGATTCCACAGACACATCTTCATGTAACAGAAAAGGTGACTGAGCCCCAGAAGGCTTGCATGACTTCCCAGTATCAAAAAGGACAGTAGAGAAGGGAGCCTAAGTCTGGTGCACAGCAATACCTTGTAAATTTCTATTTTCCTCTCACTAGGCTTAGACCACTCTACAGAAATTACTTGATTTATCTCAAGGGTGCCAAACAGATTTGGCCAATAAGAAAAAAGCAGAAGGTAAGCATAGAGAAAATATAACAGCAAATGAAGGTGGTGACTTTAACTGTAGGAATTGAAGGAATCCACTCTTGAAATAACTGCCCTGATGCTTTAATACCTTCAGGGCAAGGATTTCTTGAGAATTTTATAGGTAAACTCAGCCTTCTTGTGTTTTTGGAAGATGCTTCATGCAACAGACTTTAATTAGAGAGCACTTGGCTGGGCTGTTTTTCTTTCTCTTCATTCTCTGTTCACTTCTTATTCACCTGATAGATTTTTTTTAAAAAACCTTATACCAACTTTTGTTTTTTTAAAATGAACAGTTTAAAGAGAAAGTTAAATAAAGGAAAACACCAAAGTTTTTATCATTATTTAAAAGTATGCTGAGGAAAGATACATCTGTTAAGAGTATTTTATTCAATCTCCATAGAAATAGAGGATGCATATTACACTCAACACAGGATCACTTTTCAGGTTTCTTCAAGAGTCTAGCATTGTGCATGGCACTTTGTATAGTAAGTATTGAATACATGTGGAGTGAATAAAAGGAAGGGAAGGAGAACTCTTTATCACCAATAGGCAGACAAGTAGTGAGGTATCTGTCTGGAACATCTGCAAACCTTATTTTAAAATCACTGCCCTTAAAAAACAACATAGGATTCATTTAAATTATTATATAGCTGGCAGGAGATACGTCAAACATGTTTATTGTGAGAAAAACACCCTGGAATTGAAGAAACATATCTATGAGCTTATACAATCCTGCAGTAAACTTGCATGTAATAATAGAATCAACAGATACAATAGTAAACATGCATTATGTCATCTTAAAGTCTCTGTTGCCTAAAGGAGAAGAATAAGCCCTTTAGGACATTCAGGGTGCTTAATTTTTCTATTACATTCTTACTCCTTTGTTCCTTCAGTAGTACCCTTATGATGCCTTCCTATCTTTTTTTTTTTTTTTTTTTTTTTTTTTGAGACAGAGTCTTGCTCTGTCTCCCAGGCTGGAGTGCCGTGTCCTGATCGTGGCTCACTGCCACCTTCACCTTCCGGGTTCAAGTGATTCTCCTGCCTCAGCCTCCCGAGTAGCTGGGATTACAGGCATCCACCACCATGCCCAGCTAATTTTTGTATTTTTAGTAGAGACGGGGTTCCACCATGTTAACCAGGCTGATCTTGAACTCCTGACCTCAGGTGATCCACCCGCCTCGACCTCCCCAAGTGCTAGGATTACAGGCGTGAGCCACCGCACCCAGCCTGAAATTTTTACATTACCTTTTTCTGATTATATACTTACCATATGATGGTGGCAGTAATGTGTTAATCAGACATACTAATATTTGCTACTACATGTGTTGGCTAATACATTGCACCTGTAGTGGCAAGTAAGAGGTATTTTCCCTGTGTTTGTTTTCCTATTGATACTGCTAATGTAATACCCCTCGCATATTCCTCTTTAATGAAGTCTGACCTTATAAAAAGTGAAGCGGTTTATGAATTTGATTACTCTTAAAACTGCATTGCTTAGTTTTGTCCTCCTAGTGATGGGTAGCCTACAGTTAAAATTCAGTCTGTAAATAATACAGCAAGGTGCTGTGAGACCAGTAATAGCGGCACAATGGCTGCTGCTGATGAAGCACCAGAAATCACCGGTAACTGATAAAATCAGTACAATTTATCAAGTGCTTATTGTTTTCAAGAAACCGAGTGCTTTACTCGTGTGATCTCTTTTTCTTCTTACAACGGGCTAGCTATATAGATGTTATTATCCTCAATTTTCTTTTGCCCATTTCTTTGAGATGGGGTTTCACTTTGTCGCCTAGGCTGGAGCGCAGTGGTTATTCACAGGTGCAATCATAGCGCTCTGCAGCCTTGAACTCCTGGGCTCAAAGGATCCTCTTGCCTCAGCTGGGACTACAAGCACACACCACTGTACCTGGTATTATTTTTGTTTTGTTAATTGAGAAACCGTGGTTAGAAAGCTTAAATAACTGGCTAAACCACATAGCCAGTTAGCCACTGAACTGATTTCCAGTCTATTCTAATTTGCACATGCTTCCTACTCTACTGCGTCTTCCAAGCTCTTCCCACATGCTTTCCGTGCTTCGTAGTACCTCTGTTCAGCAGGTATCTGTCTCTTTGGGCAGTCATGGTGCATCATGATTACTTACTTATGTACAAATCCAACGTGACTGTTACATCGTAAGAGAGGTGTTGTATTATGCATCTTTGTATATCAGTGCCTGTGATCACAGTTCATACACTTAATAAATGTGTATGGAATGATGTGATAGCTCAAAGTTGAGCTTATTAACCGTTCCTTGACTACATGCCTCACATATTGAAGTCTGCTGAACACCCAGTTTTGGAAGAGTTTGGGAATGGTTGTCATACATGTTTCTCACAAGTCACGTGTCTGTGAAGATGTACTGAATGGTTAGGGAAAATTCATCTAAGGATTGCATTATGTTTATTTGCCCTGCTAAAATACCACAGTGACAGATAGTGTCTTTAGGACTGTCTAGAACAAATGAGCTTATTATATGATTATTGAATTTGTAGGTTATCTAGGCTCCTAACTTCTTTCTTCTCTTCCTGCTTCTTACCTTCCACTAGAGAGGAGAAATTAAAATCAGGCAGTTTGTCTTGGTTTTACTTTTGTGGATTGACTGATAGGAAAAAGATATGAAAGCTCTTGAGCAGTAAGGAAAATAGGAAGTATCTGGATTTTATGGATTTAAGACACATGCATGGATATGTTCATTGCAGCACTGTGTGCAGTAGCAAAGACATGGAATCAACTTAAATGCCCATCCACAGTAGACTGGATAAAGAAAGCGTGGTACATATACACCATGGAATATTGTGCAGTCATAAAAAAGAACAAGCTCATGCCCTTTGCAGGAACATAGATGGAACTAGAAGCCATTATCCTTATCAAACTAACATAGGAACAGAAAACCCAATACCACATGCTCTCACTTAGAAGTGGGAGCTAAATAATGAGAACACATGGACAGATAGAGGGGAACAGCAGATACTGGGGCCTACTTGAGGGAGACGGGGGGAGGAGGGAGATGGGGGAGGAAGGAGAGGTTCAGAAAAAAAGTCAGGTACTATGCTTAGTACTTGGATGACTAAATAATTTGCACACCAAACCCCCAAGTCACAAATTTAGCTATAGAACAAACCTGCACATGTACCCCTGATCCTAAAATAAAAGTTAAAATGTTTAAAAAATTTGAACCAGGCCCTTTTGGATCTTCATGCCCTGGGTTCTGCCCACACAGACCCCCATCTCTGTGACTTCCTGGAGAGTCACTTCCTAGTGAGGAAGTGAAACTCATCAAGAAGATGGGTGGACCACCTGACCAGCCTCCTCAGGCTGGCCAGCCCACAGGCTGGGCTGGGTGAGTATCTCTTCGAAAGGCTCACTCTCAAGGACCACTAAGAGCCTACTTCGCCCAGCGACTTCCGAAGGGGCCCTTGCAAAGTAACAGGGCTTCTGCCTAAGCCTCTCCCTCCAGCCAGTAGGCAGCTTTCTAACTACCTTAACAAGCCTTGGACCAAATGGAAATAAAGCTTTTTGAAGCAAAAAACAAACAAACAAAAAGTTATCCTGGTCCTCCCTCTGTCATGAGTAGTTTAAAGTCACTTACTTCCCATTAAGAGACCTGCATGTTGGCCAGGCCTGGTGGCTTACGCCGGTAATCCAAGCACTTTGGAGGCCAAGGTGGGTGGATCACCTGAAGTCAGGAGTTCAAGACCAGCCTGACTAACATGGTGAAACCCCATCTTTAAAAAAAAAAAAAAAAAGAGACTTGCATGTCTCAAAATTGTATGAGAATTTTAGTACATTACTTACAACTTGCACCAGAGAGGGCAAAATGATTAATCTTGATTGCAAGTGCTTATTAAGGAATATTCCTATATTCAAATTATAACAAAACAAATTATATATTTTAAAACATATTACTTTGTGGCCGGGCGCGGTGGCTCACGCCTGTAATCCCAGCACTTTGGGAGGCCAAGGCGGGTGGATCACGAGGTCAAGAGATCGAGACCATCCTGGTCAACATGGTGAAACCCCGTCTCTACTAAAAATACAAAAATTAGCTGGGCATGGTGGCACGTGCCTGTCGTCCCAGCTACTCGGGAGGCTGAGGCAGGAGAATTGCTTGAACCCAGGAAGCGGAGGTTGCGGTGAGCCGAGATCGCGCCATTGCACTCCAGCCTGGGTAACAAGAGCGAAACTCCGTCTCAAAAAAAAAAAAAAAAAAAAAAAAATATTACTTTGTAAAATATCTCCCAAAAATGTTGACACTAATATGCACATTGATATTATGCTACGTTTTATTTAGCTTGAATTAAAATCTGTAATATTGCTCAGGATGTACATTGAGTATATTTATGGTACATGTCATCATAAGGTTAATTACAAATAGTGATATTTTAAATATCCCATCTGTTTTGGGTTTGGAAATCTTTTAATCACGGTAACAAATCAGCTTTTGCTACCCTAGATTTTTGTATGTTTACTTCTACTTCAGTGACCTTATGTTCTAACCTAATTATATATTTAGTGAAATATATTCATCTGGAGAAAGACAGTAGATACCTGTCAAGGACTTTTGTTGCATGGTAATTTATGAACATTAATAATATGTTTGCATTGGCCGAGTTTTAAAAAATGCCTCATAGTTTCAAAATAATAGCAAACTCAGTACATGCTGTGCTTATGTTTCATCAGAGCAATACAGGTTTTCCAAAATGAACTCAGCAGTTCAAGCTGTGTCTTTAAACGTTTCTTTTCCTTAGGGTTTATGCTTTCTAGAATAATAGAATAATATGTAAATATACTATGCATGGTTGTATACCAAATCTTTTCCCCCCTTGATGAATAAAAAGACATGCTAGATTATTTTTAGCAAGGAAATGGGAAGGAAAAATGTTTGCTTCAACCATGCACATATAGCTTTTGAGACTCGTCAGTGTGTGGTTTGATCTAACTGTTGGCACTGTGTTTGGCCATTTATAACCATCAGTGCTCTAGTTGATTCTTATCCTGGCATTTCTGAATAAATTTTAAGAGGTCAGTGAAACACCAAAATCTGGAAACAGAAGTTTGTGTCTTTCTGAATATTACAAGAGAGCAAACTTGTATCAAATAATGAAACAGCCCATATACATTTTTTTGGTTTGTTTATCAGGCTTTATTGGGAGCCTAATTCTGAGAGCTGGGAACATCCTCTCTGGAAGGGAAGATGTGGATGAAAGGAATGTCCTTGTCTTGCCTGCTAATTGATCTGACTAATACTGATAAAAGATGTAACTGAAATGCTTCTTCCCCTCAGCAAGATTACAGGCTCTACCTAACATCCTAACTCTTCAGCTTCTCTGCTAGATCTGGGTTTGAGCGTCAGGCGGCTTTAGTCAGTCCCTTCCACTAAAAGCACTTGCATCTCTGCCCTTACCTGGGTCTCAGCCTCTATGTTCTGTGATACTCTCACTTGTTCCCTTGTCCAGTCTTCAGCCCCTCATTCCAGCCCTGCCTGAGAAGCCAAAGCTTTTGTTGGTCTCAACCACTCCTCAGAAAAATTTACGAAGCTTGTTGTTTCCTACTACTGAGTCTTTCTTTGTAATGTTAATTCTGGATGAGTAAGCCTCATGATTACATGTAGACTGAAGGACCCCAAAACTAAATGAACTTAAAAATGGCAGAACATATTGCACTTTGTTATTGCTGTATGTTATTTTTCCTTATTGTGCCAGGTATATTTTCTGGGGAAAATGAGCTATTTTGTGGGTAAATGTTGAAAATAATGGGTACCTCTCTCTTCCTGAGGAACACAAGAACATAACTAGAAAATGCATTACTTAAAAATTCTGTTTATATGACCATCAGTAATTTATTCAGGGACCTATCTTGTGGGCTTACTGTTGTTCACAGTTCCAGTGTCTATATTGTGAGGAAGCAAATGTGAGAGGCTAAACCTAGTGTGAGAATATAAACAGCGAAATCATTTATGGTTGTCCTGAGAGGCTTTAATCCACATTGTGGTATAAACGTCTGAACTTCTCCAGCTCCAGCAAATTTGCAAGAATAAATTAGCCCCATTAAAAAGTGGGTAAAAGATATGAACAGAAACGTTTCAAAAGATGATATACGTGCAGCCAACAGTCATATGAAGAAAAAATCACTGATTAGAGAAATAAAACCACAGCGAAATACCATCTCACACCGTCAGAATGGCTATTACTAAAAAGTGAAAAAATAACAGATGCTGGCGAGGGTATGGGGAAAAAGGAATGCTTATACACTGTGGATGGGAGTGTAAATTAGTTCAAGCATTGTGGAAGACTGTGGAGATTTCTCAAAGACCTAAAGACAGAAATACCATTTGTCCCAGGAATCTCATTATTGGGTACATAGCCAAGGGAATATAAATCATTCTGTTATTAAGTCACATGCATAGGTATGTTCATAGGAGCATGCTTCACAATAGCAAAGACATGGCATCAACTTAAATACTCATCAGTGATAGACTAGATAAAGAAATGTGGTACATATACACCGTGGAATACTATGCAACCATAAAAAAGAATAAGATCATGTCCTTTGCAGGAACACGGATGGTACTGGAAGCCATTATCCTCAGCAAACTAACACAGGAACTGAAAACCAAATACCACAGGTTCTCACTTATGAGTAGGAGCTGAATGGTGAGAGCATGTGGACATATGGTGGGGAACAGCACAAACTGGGGCCAATCACTAGAGCCATGGCAGGGTGGGAACAGGGAGAGCATCAGGAAAAACAGCTAATGGATGCTGGGCTTAATATCTGGGTGATGACATAATTTGTACAATAAACTCCCACGACACAAGTTTACCTATGTCTCAAGGCTACACATGTACCCCTGAACTTAAATAGAAGTTAAAAGCAAAACAACAAAACTTCTGAGCTTCTCAACCACCGCCATCATTTTTTTCCCTCTTGCCATTGACCCAAGTTATATTGCTTATAAAATGCAGTGACACATGGATTTTTGTTCTCAAAAGAGACAGTAATTTTCCTGAGAGGAAAAGAACATAGGGATACAATAGTTGTCAAGATGATGAGTGAAAAGGCCATAGCAAATCTTTTATAAAGAAACTAATGTTTGGCCCCGTGCAGTAGCTCACACCTGTAATTCCAGCTATTTGGGTGGCCAAGGCAGGATTGCTTGAGGTCAGGAGTTTGAGACCAGCCTGTGCAATACAGTAAGACTTATCTACAAAAAGTTTTTAAAAATTAGCTGGGTATGGTGGCACGCGTCTGTAGTCCCAGCTACTCGAAGCTGAGGCAAGATCATCACTTGGACCCAGAAATTCAAGACTGTGGTGAGCTATGATCATATAACTGCACTCTGGCCTGGACAGCAGAGTGAGACCCTGTATCTTGAGAAGAGAAGGAAGAGAAGAGGAGAGGGGAGGGGAGGAGAGGGGAGGAATATTATAATCATAGTTGAATATCCATTCTGGGTCATGTCTCTCTGTGTGTATATTTTTTGAGGAAACAATCTTTAAAATAAATATAAAGACCTCTCTCACTCTAACATACTTGCAAAAAACCTGAGAATTTACATTTTCAACTATGACACACCTCTATTCCTATTTCATCTTTTAGTATTCTAGTGTACATTTCCATTTATATAAGAGGGCATTAGATATGTATATGGTTTAATTTACATCTTAAGGGGCATTTTACATTGCCAGTCCCCTGAATCCTTAATTTTACCCAGAATAGCTGAGAAGGCTTTCATGTCACCTGTCAAAATTAGTGTAGTTCAAACTCCATAATACGCCACCTGTGGGCTTTATCTGCCTCATTAATTTGGGAAGTCAGTTATGCTCAAACCATTGAGAAGAGCTGCCTTTGACATTCCTTCACAAGCACAGAGAATGGCTAACTCATAAGGCAATCCACAGTTTCCTTTACACTTTTCTATTCTACGATGCTCTCTGTATTGACTTCTTGCTCTAATAGCCTATGAAAGGCTACCTTAGGCACTTGCTAATTCAGCACTTAATAAAATGAAATCCTTGTATTTCATATCAGGTAGGTAATGGAATTTTCAGGTGATTCATGATGTAGAACAGAAAGGTGAGTAATGAAGTTAATGGTTCATAGAACAGTTGAGGGACATTCTGCATATTTGTCAGAAAGCAAAGTCCATTTTCTTTGTCTGCTTCTGTTTATTTCCAAGATACTCAATTGTTGCTTTTAGGTCTAATATATATCTGTTTTCTACATATTCCTGTACCTACCACAGAAACACTCCACTTGAAAATATTAAGCTTTCAGAATTTAAGTTAAAAAATTATTTAATGTCATTTAGCAGTAAACAATGATTATGTCCCAAGTTGGAAACATAAGGATTATTATTATTATAGACTCCTACTGCTCAGAACTCCTTTATTTGCATGTATTGTATTAGAACTATCAAATATGCTCACAATCCGTGTTTAATAAATCGCTTTTAGGATCAGAGGATGCTGCATGTAGGCCAGAGAAAATCCACCTGACGGTTTAGCATAATCCTGAAAACCCCCAATTGTCCATTAGTTTGAGGGGGGAAATGGTTTCTTTTTATAGCATTGTATTATTGCGTATTTTTAAAAACTGCTGAAGAAAGTTTACTATCAATATAACATTGATTAGAGAAAATACTGTGGTTAAGTCTGTTTCTTATATATGGTCAAAAGGAAGTAGTCTTTATAGTTTAATATTAATTTTTTTTTCTTTGAGATGGAGTCTCACTCTGTTGTCAGGCTGGAGTGCAGTGGCCCGATCTCGGCTCCCTGCAACCTCCGCCTCCCGAGTTCCAGCGATCCTCCAACCTCAGCCTCCCGAGTAGCTGGGACTACAGGTGCACACCACCGTGCCCAGCTCATTTTTGTATTTTAAGTAGAGACAGGGTTTCACCATGTTGGCCAGGATGGTCTCGATCTCTTGGCCTCATCATCTGCCCACCTCAGCCTCTCAAAGTGGTGGGATTACAAGTGTGAGCCACCGCACCCGGCCACGTTTTAAGAGTATGCTTTTTAAAAGCATACTCTGTATCGGCATTTATTTTGCAATATTATACGGAATATCAGCCTACATTCTGATCAGTTGAAATTTCAGACATGAGTCTTCTAGTTAAGTGGCTCTGGTATTTTCAGCCTTTATTTTTCTTGCCTCAATAGAACTCTCGTTCATTTTTTGTTGTTGTTTCTGTATTCTTTCATTATTGCCTTTGTATTGGTTTAGCTGTTGTAACAAAGTACCACAAACTGGGTATTTTGGGAACTCTAAGGGAGTAGCTGTTCTGTTCATGTCCCCCAGCTTCTAGTGGTTACGGACAGTCCTTGGCATTCCTTGGCTTTTAGACATATCACTCCAATTTTTGTCTCAGTCTTCACCTGGCGTTCTTTTCTCTGTCTCTTTTTCCAAATGTCCTCCTCTCATACACAGTCATTGGATTAGGTCCACCCTAATTCATTATGACCCCATTTTAACTTGATTATGTCTATTAAGATGCTATTCCCAAGTAATGTCACGTTCACAGCTTCTGGAGGTTAGGACTTACTTTTACATCTTTTTAGGGGACATAGTTCAACCCATAACGGTCTCCTTTTGTAGTAAATAGAAATTCTTTAGTATGACACTTTAATTCCTTTATTGTTTCTTTTACTATATGTTTTAAGTCATTTTTATAGTGGTTACTATGGGGATTACAATTAATACTCTAATTTATAATAATCTAATTTGAATTAATATTAACTTAATTATAATAACATATGAAAACTTTGCTCCTACGTAGTTCCCTTCCCTCCCCACTTATTTTTGTTGTTACTGTCATAAACATTAAATCTTTATACAATGTATGCTCATTAGCACAGATTTGTAATTAGTGCTTTGTGCAGTTGTCTTTTAAATCAGGTAAGATAAAAAACAAGAGTTAGAAACAAAAACCATAATTATACTGTCTTTTGTGTTTACATATGTAGTTACATTTACTCCTGCTCTTTATTTCTTCCTGTGGATTAGAGAGTCCTTTCATTTCAACCTGAAGGGTTCTATTTAGCATTTCTTCAAGGCAGATTTGCTAACAACTGATTCCTCTTGGTTTTCATTTATCTGGGAATGACTTAATTTCTTCTTCATTCTTGAAGAGCAGCTTCTCTGGATACAGAATTCCTGGTTGACAGTCTTTTTCTTTCAGCATTTTATGTATCCCACTGCCCTCTCTCCTGTATGGTTTGTTTGGAGAGGTTAAAGAAACCTCTTGTTAAGGATCCCATATCTATAATTTGCTGATCTCTTGCTGCTGTCAGAATTCTCTTTTTGTCTTTGACTTTCAACAGTTTGATTATATCTAGGTGTAGATCTCTTTGAGTCTATACTACTTAGAGTTTGTAGAGCTTTTAGGATGTGTTGATTAATGTTCTTTTTTAGGCTTTTTGGACAGGGTCTCACTCTGTTACCTAGGCTTGAGTGCAGTGGTGCAATCATGGCTCACTGCAGCCTCAACTTCCTGGACTCAAGCAATTCTCTCATGTCAGCATCCCAAGCAGCTGGGGCTACAGGCGTGTGCCACTACACCCAGGTAATTTTTGCATTTTTTATAGAGACAGAGTCTCACTATTTTGTCTAGGTTGGTCTTGAACACCTGGGCTCAAGTGATCCTCCCACCTTTACCTCCCAAAGTGCTGTTCTTCAAATTAGGGAGGTTTCAGCCACCATATGTTCAAATATTCTTTCTGCTCCTTTCTTTCCTTTCCTAGTACTCCCATTATGTATTTGTTGGTGTGCTTGATGGTATCCCATAGATTTCTAAAGCTCTGTTAGTTTTTTCTTTCTGTTCCCCAGATCAAGTCATCTGAATTGACCTACCTATCTTCAAGTTTGCTGATTCTTTCTTCTGCTTGTTTAGATCTCTTGCAGACCCTTCTAGTAATTTTTAAATTTTAGTTTTTATATATTTCATATCAGAATTTCTATATGGTTCTTTTTTATTATTTCTGTCTTATTGGTACTCTAGTTGGTGAGATATGATTTGCTTGCTTTTCCTTTTTTTTTTTTTTTTTTTGTGATGGAGTCTTGCTCTGTCACCAGGCTGGAGTGCAGTGGAGCAATCTCAGCTCACTGCAACCTCCACCTCCTGGGTTCAAGTGATTCTTTCATCTCAGCCTCCCGAGTAGCCGGGACCACAGGGGTGTGCCACCACGCCCGGCTAATTTTTTTTTTTTTTTTTTTGTATTTTTAGTGGAGACGGGGTTTCACTGTTTTGGCCAGCATGGTCTCGATCTCTTGACCTTGTGATCCGCCTGCCTCGGCCTCCCAAAGTGCTGGGATTACAGACGTGAGCCACCGCGCCCAGCCTGCTTTTCCTTAATTCTTGAGACAGGGTCTTAGTTTTTTGATCATATTTAAAATGCTGATTTAAAGTCTTTGTCCAGTGCAGTCTAATATCTGGGCTTTCTCAGGGATAGTTTCTATTGTCTGCTTTTTTTCCTGTGCACAAACCTCATTTTCTTGTTTGCTTGGAGGTTTTTTCTTTATATGGTTTATAATTTTTGATGTTGAAAACTGGACGTATGAAATAATATAATGTGGCAGCTCCAGAAATCAGATTCTTCTCACTCACTACAGTTTGTTGTTGTTTTTTTTTTTTTTTTGAGACAGAGTCTCGCTCCGTCACCAGGCGCCAGGCTGGAGTGCAGTGGCGCCACCTCGGCTCACTGCAACCTCCGCCACCTGGGTTCAAGCAATTCTCCTGCCTCAGCCTCCTGAGTAGCTGGGGCTACAGGCACACGCCACCACGCCCAGCTAAGTTTTTTGTATTTTTAGTAGAGACAGGGTTTCACCATGTTGACCAGGATGGTCTCGATCTCTTGACCTCGTGATCCGCCCACCTCGGCCTCCCAAAGTGCTGGGATTACAGGCGTGAGCCACCGCGCCCGGCCTGTTGTTGTTATTTGTGATTTTTCTGAACTGTAGTTCAAACCTTTAAACAATGCAGGACTTAGGGGTACCCCCTCAGTGCAGTCAAAAATCCATGTATAACTTTCAACTCCTCCAAAACTTTACTAATAGCCTACTGTTGACTGGAAGCCTTACCAATAACATAAACAATTAATACATATTTTATGTGTTGTATGTATTATATACTGTATTCTTACAACAGAGTAAGCTAGATAAAAGAAAATGTTATCAAGAAAATCTTAAGAAGAGAAAATATATTTAGTATTCATTAAGTGGAAGTGGAGCATCATAAAGATTGTCTTCCTCGTTATCTTCACATTGAATAGGCTGAGGAGGAGGAAGAAGAGGAGCTGTTGATTTTACTATCTCAGGGGTGGTAGAAGCAAAAGAATATCCGTGTATAAGTGAACGCATGCAGCACAAACCCGTGTTTTTAAGGGTCCATTGTAATTCTGTGAAGTCTATATTATTTGTCATGTGTGACCAGTGAAATCTCTACCCACTTAGCTTAATAGTCAGCTAATGTTTGGACAGAGATTTCCTTACATTCCTGGAATGGAACCAGTAAGTCTCTCAGTTTTTGCAGAGAGGCCCGATTGTATATGTTGGAGCATGCTTGGAATGCTTTATCAGGTAGCTTGTAACTCCATCTTTGCCTTTACTTCCTGTCTCTGCCAAGTATCAGGTTTAGCCAGAGGTGAGAGCTTAGCACCTTCTCAGGTATTCCATGAGCATGTGTGCATAACCTAAACACACACACAGCCCTATGCCTGCATGGAACCTTTTAGATTCTAGGGAATATGTCAGTGTTTTTCAGGCTTTGTATGAATATCACATTCCCTGCCTTTGCTTTTTTTTTAAGCTTTTTGGTTTGGTTATTGTTTGTCCCAGCTGTTATCACAGCCTGAGGCAGCCCTGATGTTAAACAATTGCAGCTGATTATTTTTGACAAATACCTCTGGGCACAAGACTGTTCTCACTGGGTAAGTGCCAAGTCAGGTTAAACAAGCAAGCTGTGTGAGTGGAGCCTTCCTTGAAACCACTAGTGTGGTCAAATAATGATAGTTTTTCTGGGAATGGGCCTTTGAAGAAGTTCCAGCTCTATTATGCCCCTACAAGTCGCTTCTAGGCTGCTGGTTTTCACCATGATTGAAGGCTGTTGGTTTTCAAGGCTACCTTGGAGTTAGAAAGTGGGAGGTGAGATTAAGGTAGGCTAAACACACCACATAGCTCTGTGTTCTTACCAAAATTTATTTATTTATTTTTTAATAAATACCACCCAAATTGCTGCAAACCTTTAGTTAAATTCCAGAGTTCTGAAAAAGTTGACTGACAATTTTTGTCAGTGCTCTCATTGCTTTTTTGAAGGACAGGATTTTCAGAAGTCTTTGCTCCACCATTCCTGCTAAGGTCAGTAACAATTATTTATGCTTGAAAATGGGCTGCCTTGTATCTATCAGACCATCAATATGTGAAGTCAAATCACTTTTCTTGCTTAATTTTTGTGCTCCATGTCAAAGGTGCCATCAATCACTTATGGTACTGTCTTCCTCCCAAAGCTTTTGAGGAAGAACCCAGTGTCGTCAGCAGGTTATTGACGGCAAAAGGTCACTATTAATTGAGTCATCATCACAGAAAGCATGGAGACTTACGGAATGAAATGTGTACTTTAGATACTTCTGGCTGTGGATACCACACAAGAAATAATATGGCATGGATAGACTGAATCCTGCCTACGGGCCGGGGCGTGGTGGCCCACGCCTGTAATCCAAGCACTTTGGAGGCCAAGGCAGGCGGATCACCTGAAGTTGGGAGTTCAAGACCAGCCTGACCAACATGGTGAAACCTCGTCTTAAAAAAAAAAAGAATCCTGCCTATGATAATTAATTGCTTCTCTCCTTTTTCTTTTGTTTTGTTTTTGAGATAGCGTCTTGCTCTGTCGCCCAGGCTGGAGTGCAGTGGCGCAGGTCTCAGCTCACTGCAACCTCCACCTCCAAGGTTCAAACAATTCTCCTGCCTCAGCTTCCTGTGTAGCTGGGATTGCAGGTGCCTGCCAGCCACGCCCAGCTAACTTTTTGTATTTTTAGTAGAGACGGGGTTTTGCTATGTTGGACAGGCTGGTCTCAGATGATCCGGCCACCTTGGCCTTCCAGAGTGCTGGGATTACAGCAGTGAGCCACTGTGCCCAGCCCTTCTCCCTTTTTTAAATCGATACTTTTATTAAAAACCAAATCAAATGTTATTTTGTTATTTCTGTTATGTCAGATCAGTTGGGTTCCACAATTACTGTCTTTCATGTCAAAGCTGCTGTTGATATAGATTCGCTAAAAAGCGTTGTTTTCTTCATACATGATGTCCCCTTCCCTATGCCATGTCCCGTCATCTGCATAGTCTTCCGAACGCCGTGCACATCAGGTGATTGGACATTTGTTAATCAGAAAGTTATTTCCTTTTGATGCTGCACTGCTAAATTTAACAGTTGATCAAACTTGAAATTAATAGATATAAACTCTACTAATTTTTAACAAATCACTAGAAAAAATAATGATATTTTAGTGATAATCAATTTCAAAATTTAAAAGAGTCCTTTTGAAATCTGCAGTACGTTGTTTTACTGTCATGGAAGTAACAGGTTTTAGAATATATCAATTTTATTACCAGTGTATTTGTTATATCCTTATTATTTTATTCTAGTATCCTTCAAACCAAATGGATCATTATTGTACTGAAGTGTTTACCGAAACAGAAGATTTGAATCTGAGTCAGGGTTATCATTAATCTGGCAGATTAGTTGAATCTTGATGATTCCTTTCACATCTAAGTCTTCTGAAAAGGGAGCACCATTTTGAAAAGTTTAAGCTGAATGATGTAGATTTTAAATTTTCCATTTGCTCTCTAATTCTGGGCCTTCTAACATCTTTTTAAATTTATTTTACTTGATGTGACCTAGAATTAAATAGCATGTCAAAAAACTGTTGTTCCATTTTATTGTCTGATATTTGGTGTGAAATAATCATCTCAACGCTTGCTTTGACAGTGTATATCATTTCTATAACCCTAAGTCAGAGACGCCTGAGAAACCAAGGGCTTCTGTTTGTGTAGTGAGCCTAGGGACTCACTTGAACTAAGTCCTCCATTCAACACCTGAGAAAGAAACGTTCTTATGGATAGCATGGCCTTCCTACTTGCAAGTGCTTTTCTTGCAGTAAATAATACAGTGTAAAGTGAAATTCACAGAAAATCATCACAAGATCTCTCTATTGTCAAGGATAGATTGTTCTCCAGACTCTTCCTGTTGCACACTGGTGGCCCTGTAGAGGGACTAGAGATTATTTTGGGTGGCCGAGTTCAGGAGGCCTCAGACACAGCCCCCTGGCAGTCATTTCTTATCACCCAGGCTTGAGACACCCTTAGCTCTTCCTTAGCCTTTAAGTTTCTCAGGGCACCAGTCCAAAAGCTATTCTTCTTTTGGACACTCAGTTTTCTCAGTGGAAGCCTGTCAGTTTCTTTTTGTATTTCATCTTCCCAAAGTCCTTCAGATTTTTGGAAGACAGTTTGAAACACAAAGCAGGATAAACAACTTATTTTTATTTCTCTTTTGCTCTTCCACCAGCCTAGCCCTCTTTCCTGAGGGAATGAACCGCCCATCTCCATTCATTCCCTCAGTTTCAGGCACGTTTCCTGCTCGGAACATGAGTCATCAGTGAATTAATCCATAGCCCTTGTGATTGTGTAGCTTACGGACCTCCCTTCTCTTGGGAAAGCGTGCTTGATATTGGAACTCAGAGACCATGAAAGGAGAACTGAGCATTGTCGATTGTTTGCTGTCAGGGCCAGTCTTTGGATGTTCTGCTGATTTTTGTGAAGCACTGGACAGATTTTCACATTTCTTTCTTTTTTTTTTTTTTTTTTTTGAGACGGAGTTTCTCTCTTCTCTCTTGTTGCTCAGGTTGGAGTACAATGGCGTGATCTCAGCTCACTGCAACCTCTGCCTCCTGGGGTCAAGTGATTCTCCTGCCTCAGCCTCCCAAGTAGCTGGGATTACAGGCTCCCTCCACCACACCCAGCTAATTTTGTATTTTTAGTAGAGACATGGTTTCTCCATGTTGGTCAGGCTGGTCTCGAGCTCCCAACCTCAGGGGATCCACCTGCCTCGCCCTCCCAAGGTGCTGGGATTATAGGCATGAGCCACCATGGCTGATCTGGGTCATCATTTCTAATTAGCCATGACTATAAACGATTTTTAAGAAACTGTTGTAGAAGATATATAACTGTGCAGTATTATATAGAAAATGCTTACATTTAAGTCTTTATTAGTGAAGTGTCTGTATTAGGGAAAATGTGAGAAGGATATAACAAAGAGACCCCAAAATATGGTGACTTACAGACTCTTGGGTGGTCCAAGGTTCTCTAGAGGATTCGCGGTCTCCAGTGTGTGTCTTCCCTCTCCGGGTCTCAGGTGGCTCTTATTAATCCTGCTGTCGTGTTTGCATCCCAGCCTGCAGAAGCGGAAAAGGCAATGGAAAGACGGGCCCATTTCCGCTACTGGCCTGACCCAAAAGTAGCAGATCTCTTCTGCTTATATTAAAGCCAAGCTTTTGGCTTCCCCAGACTTTGTTATTTGGCCATCTCCAGCTTGGTGGCCACAGGTATAGTTAAAATTTGGGAATTCTATTATTGAAGCAAGAGGAGAGAAAGAATATTAGGGCAACCCACAGTCTGTGCCACAACTTCACACTGGATAGGGAAAATGAAAAGAACATTATCTTTGTCTCTTAATAATGATTAATATTTAGTTTTTCTTTTTTCTCAGGCTCACTCTAATATTTGAGAAATCGGAATTATGCTCTATAAATAATATGTGACATTGATATAGTAAGGTTTCTATTTTTTCTGGGTTTTGTTTTCTCCTTGAAAGGCTGTGATTAAGTTGATGGTGTGGTTTACCATCACTTGCATCTTAGAAATAAAATATTTGGGCCAGGTGTGGTGGTTCATGCCTATAATCCCATCACTTTGGGAGTCCAAGGCTGATGGATTGCTTGAGCTCAGGAGTTCGAAACCATACTGGGCAACATAGCAAGACCCAGTCTCTGCAAAAATTTTTCTTTTTAAAGTAGCTGGGCATGGTTGTATGTTCTTGTAGTCCCCCCTATTCAGGAGGCTGAGGTGGGAGAATCACTTGAGCCCAGGAGGCAGAGGTTGCAGTCAGCTGAGATCTCAACACTGCACTCCAGCCTGGATGAGACACAGACGCTGAGAAAGAAAGAGAGAAAAAGGAGAGAGAGGGAGAGAGGGAGGGAGGGAGGGAGGGAAGGGAAGGAAAGAAGGAAGGAAGGAGGGAAGGAGGGAAGGAAGGAAGGAAGGAAGTAGGGAGGGAGGGAGGGAGGGAGGGAAAGCGGGAAGGAAGGGAAGAAGGAAGGAAGGAAGGAGGGAGGGAGGGAAGGAAGAAAGGAAGGAAATTTGGACCATGGCTCCAAAACAAGAAGACAAGACGACTATTTTTAGCAGTATGTTAATATACATATTTATCTTATGTCCCTGTGTCTACCTCAGAATTTCCATTTGTTTGTAATTGAAACTAATTGGGAGGAAAAATACCAAATTAGAGACAGATCTTCTGGTCATCCGGCTAACTACGAGCCGCTGACTGACCAGTTCATCTCTGTTGTCTCCAGGTGGTAGATATCCCTGCCTTGTAGATATCATTGCTGCAATTACTCAGATTCAGTTTATGTTCCAAATAATTGCCAAATTTCACTTCTGGACTGTGCTTTTCTTCTGCTTTCATTTTTGGACATTTTGCTTTGTATTTAGTAGTCCCCTTTTTTTGGAAACTGTGTCTGTGATATGTCCTGAAACATAATTGATGTTGCTGATGATTCTATTTGATTTTACTACATTAGACAACTATTTATATGGTGCAGATGCTGCATGTCCATGTTATTGTATGTCACATCCAGTCTCTTTGCATACATAGCATCTATTCAGTAACATCAGGGCATTTTTTTTCTCTAAGGTGTGTGAATGTGAAGTGATATTTAAGCAACACATACTGTTTTCAAAGTAAAAATAGCCTCTTTGACTTAGTTATGTCATGAAATGGTCCCTGATTCTACAGATCTTCAATTATACGTTTGAAAAGAAAATGGCTAAGCGTGGATAAAATGAATGCTTCCCATGGATGTTAATAATTTTAAGATGCAAATCTTTCAAAGAATATTTGACTGGAACCCAAAATATATAAGGGGACTTAATTTACTTTTTGATTTGCTCTCTAAAGGGCCAGGATTCTTGGTGTTAACCGTACTTTATGGCACTTTTACTAGGCTATTATCACTCACAGCCTGTTGTTTTCATTAAGGTTCACCTTTGATGTAATGTATTCTTTGGGTTTTATCAAATGTTATATGACGTGTATCCACCATTATGGTATTATACTGAATGGATTCACTGCTCTAAAACCCACCTCGTTGCACCTATTACCCTTCCCTTCTGTCTAGCTCCGGACAACCACTGCTCTTCTTACTGGCTCCGTAGTTTCGCCTTTTCCAGAATGTCATGTAATTGGAATCACACCTTTTCAGATAAGCTTCTTTCTCTTGGTAATATCATTTAAGTTTTTTCTATGTCTTTTCCTGGCCTTAGAACTCAATTTATTTTAGTGCTGAATAATATTCCATTGTCTGAATGTATCACAGCTTATCACTATAGTAGAATTTTTATTTTGAAGACATTTATGGTTAAGTATTATTAAAATGTACTCTTTGTTAAGTAAAGTGATGTTTACAAAGGGAGTAAATACTATAAAACAAGAAAAACCTGCTGAAATTGAAATCTGTCACTGGAATTAGAATAAATGAATTCATCTGTTCCTTCATTTATGACGACTGGTATGTGTCTCCTGACTTTCATCTAGATATTACGCTTTGCTAACCACTGCCTTCTTCCCAATTTTTAAAAAAATTTTTATTGTGGTATAATATAAATACCGTAAAGTGCAATGATCTTAAGTACACAATGAGCCTTTACAAAAGTGCACTTGGATGTGACTATCACCTGATCGAGAAATAGAACATTTCTAGACTCTCATGTGATTTTCTCATGCTCCTTCCCAGTTCACACATCCAAGAGACCTCTATTCTGAATTGGAAAATTTTGTCACTTTTAATTTTGCTTGTTCTTGAATTTCGTGTAAATGGATCCATACAGTATGTACTCTTTTGAATTTGATTTATTTGGCCCAACAGAATGTCCATGAGAATCATTGGTGCTGTTGCAAATTTCAATAATCTGTTTTTATTTTATTGTTGTAGAGTGTTCTTTTATAAATATGTCACATTTCACCCATTCTCCTGTTAAATATTAGATTAATTATAAGGTTTCAACTCTTATGAGTAAAACTTCTGAGAACATTCTGTACATATCTTTTGGTAGACATACACACTCATTTCTCTTGAATATTCCTGAGTGGAATATTCAATTGTTGGGTCACAAGGTGGATACATGTTTGGCTTTAATAAAATTGCCCATCATGTATGAAAGTTGCTTCTATCCTATGAAATAGATTTTTAATGGGAAGTAATAAATACCAGTAAACAAATGACCTAATGTAATTAATATTCTTCCTGAAAAAGGGACATATTTAGGATTTCTTATGCATTTTCTTTTTCCATGGGTAGTGAACATGCAGCTTATTCAAGAGATTGGAGTAATTCAGAATATAGAGATTTTATTTATGTTAGATATAGGATGGCAGATTAAGTAGTTGGACCACATATTCTATTAGAATACACTTCAGTACAGTTTAGTTAAATTGATAATAAAAAGCACATATTGTATATAAGGAGGGCATTGTTCTGAAAATATGAAGATCTTGGTTCTAACTCTCATTTTAGCACTGTATAACCATGTGAACTTAGGCAAATTACATAACTCCTTTAGATCTTTGTCTTTGGAAGTAGAATTGATGAGAGAAGACTTTGGTCTATATGATCTCCTAGGTTCTTTCTAGTTTCCTCATTCTGTGATTTTTTAAAAAAATAATTCATAGAGGCTGGGTGTGGTGGCTCATGCCTGTAATCCCAGCAATTTGGGAGGCCAATGTGGGCGTATCACTTGAGCTCAGGAGTTTGAGATCAGCCTAAGCAACACTGTGAAACCCCATCTCTACAAAAAATAAAAAAATTAGCTAGGCATAGTGATGCACATGTGTAGTTCCAGCTACTCTGAAGGTTGAGGCAGGCAGATCACGTGAGCCCAGGAGGCGGAGGCTGCAGTGAGCTGGAATTGCTCCACCGCACTCCAACCTGGACAAAAGACTAAGACTCTGTCTCAGATAATGATAATCATAGTTATTATTATTCATGTAAAGTTAGTTAATGTTTGGTTTTCTTAATATCTAATTAATGGATTAATCTAATTTATTATGTTTCACTGACTTAAGGAAGAGAAAATAAGCAGTTATAGACTCAAAGTCATGGGACTTCGTCTAAAATGTTATACTACTCAAATTTCGATATAGGGGTTACTAAACTAAAATTGCATGCTCTTTAAATGAAATGTTAAAAACTTTGCTGGCAACTTTGGTTTTGTAATGTATCACAGATGTGCCTACCCAGCTACTATGTAGTCAGAATCCTAAAGGACATTCCACATAAGACGTTGCAGAGGTTCAACTCTGGAGGGTTTTGTAAAGTCAGCTTGAAACATATTCAACCAATGAGTAGCTCTTCAGATCCTACACTGATTCAGATCTTCACATGTGGCGAGTGTTTTAAAGTTATTAGTAAGTGCCACAGTGTAGGAAAAAGGGCAATCAGCTGTTTCTGTTATGATTAAAGGTAGATGTTTCCTTTCACAGTCTGGCCATTTCAAAATTTGGTTCTTTTATTACATCCAGATGAGACTGAAGGAGGCTATTTCATACTTCTGCTTACTGTAGAAATATATAATTATGTCTAATAATGCAAAATACTATGTGAAAAATATAAACAGGAAACAGATGTTAGGTGAGACATACAGATTCTATAAAATCGAACTGTATTTGAGATGCAATAAACATGAGCTGTATTTGAGACTAACGGGTTTTCATACTCTCTTTGGAGTACAAGCTAATCATTTTATTATGGAGTGATGAAATGCAGTCTACTTTCTTTGAAGTGGCCTGTAGGAATTTCTCAGGTTGCACATTTTAATTTTCAGTGAAATATTAAAATGAAATTAATCATCATCCTATAAATTGTAACATGAATGGCAGAATGACTATAAGATGGCTGGTGAACATGGAATTGTTTTGTTGTTGTTGAGGATATAGAGTTTTTGTTTATTGGGACACTGGTATAGTATTAGTACACTTTTCCACTGATTTGCCTCATTATGTGACCTCCTTGCATCTTATTTATCTTAAAAAGAATTTTAATTTTAGGCTCCTATAATTTAGTCATATTCATAATTAGCCTTTCATAATTGCAAATGATAAAAAATCATTTTTAGTTAACTGATCATTAAAAAATTCTCCTGTATAAAACGTAAGAGTGTAATCTTCATGTTTAAAATGCAGAAATTTAAGTATAAACAATCTAGAGTTGAGGTTTCCCTAGTGCCATATGCCAGGTCATTGAAAAAGTCAAAATGAAAATTATGTGTCTGTGTATACTGAATCTATGGCTTGTTTCGCTGGAGCACATTGACTCTTGGTCAATTCAACAAAAAGTTACCAAACATTTTTTATAGATGAGGTGGAAGAGAGATTACTGGGGAGGGATGCTAAACAATTAATAATGTACAACGTGGTAATTGCCTGATAAAGACACGAGACACTGTAAATGAGAACAGGAGATAAATGATTAATACCTTGGGTACATTGGGAAACAGTAGGAAATGATAATTGAATCATTTTAGTAGGCAGAATTGGCTTAGAGGTGAGCAATTGCATTCTAGTTTGAGGGTACATTTGTACAAAGGTAAAAAGCCAGGAGCATGTTCTGGGAAAAGCAGTAGGTCCGTTTTTGATAGGAACAAGTTTCCTGGGGGTTGGTTTGTGTTCGATGGTGAGAAGGGGCAGTATGAGACAGGAATGAAAAGAGCCTGAGTCCTGTAGTGGAGTCTGGCCGACTAATTCTGGACTGCGTTTCATAGTGAGTGGTATTGACACTTTTATTTGCTGTTACCCCAGAATAATTTTTTTAGATGATGTATGTTGATATTAAAATTTTTTCATAGTTTTCTTTTTTTGTTTTTTGAGACACAGTCTCACTCTGTCACCCAGGCTGGAGTGCAATGTCACAGTCTCAGCTCACTGTAACCTCTGCCTCCCAGGTTCAAGTGATTCTTCTGCCTCAGCCTCCTGAGTAACTCAGACTACAGGCACCCGCCACCACACTCAGCTAATTTTTTGTATTTTTAGTAGAGACAGGGTTTTGCCATGTTGGCCAGACTGGTTTCGAACTCCTGGCCTCAAGTGATCTGCCCACCTTGGCCTCTCAAAGTACTGGGCTTACAGACGTGAATCACCATTCCCAGCCTCATACTTCCAAGAGGTGTAATCTCTGGCATATTTTAAATAAGAAATTCTATGATGTAATCATTATATCATTCTTTTAAATGTATTTAGTAGTTACACTACCCTTTTTTTTCCTGGAACTCAAATTTCCATTGTACTTCCTCTATAGAATTTTATTGTATGTGTGTATATATATGTATATTATATATATATAATATATATTTTATATATTATCTATATATATTGTATATATATATATAAATAAAAAATATGTATTTTTTTGAGACAGCATGTCACTTCCTCACCCAGGCTGAAGTACAGTGGCACAATCTGTGCTCACTGCGACCTCTGCCTTTCCGGTTCAAGCAATTCTTCTGCCTCACCTTCCTAAATAGCAGGGATTACAAGCATGTGCCATCACACCTAGCTAATTTTTGTATTTTTAGTAGAGACAGGGTTTCATCACGTTGGCCAGGCTGGTCTCAAACTCTGGACCTCAGGTGATCCGCCCTCCTTAGCCTCCCAAAGTCCTGGGATTACAGGTGTGGGCCACTGCACCCGGCCAACTCAATATATTTTTAAGCTTGAAAGTCTGTTGATCATTGTATCATCCTTCTCTGCATCAAAATATATGTATAAAATAAAATAAAAACATTATTGTTATTAGAAGCCGCCAGATATTTTTAAGAGAAACATTTCCTTTGAATTGGATTGTTATTAAATTATTACTAGTATACATTTCACCAAAACAGCATAAATATTAAAATTGTTTAAAATACAATATTAACAGCATGGATGTTGAGGGTGAACAGGCATGAGAACTCTTTATGTTGCTTAAAAAAGGCAACTTGACATGTTCTGTGTTTGGTGGCCTGATGACATTGAGTAAAGAGGAGAGGGAGGTGTGAGAGGATACACACCATCAAGCCTTCACCACAGACAACCCAGGTTTAGGAAAGACTACAAAGGAAGCTGAAGACATGGAAATGGACTTCTGTAAAATAACTTTCACCGGCACTTTGTTCCCTCCAGGGATACCCACCCTTTGCCCGTTTGAAGACTCAGACTTACGTTATGGTTTATAAGAAAAAAATCGTGATTTACACTCACAATATTTTAGTGCAAAGTTACGCTCAAGAGATGGACATAGCAAAATAAGAGACTTCTGAAGGTTGGGTGGATAACACCAGAAATGCATATTAATCAATGGGGTATAGTGAATGAGGGCAAAAAATTGACAAGTTTGAAACTGGGTAACTGAGCAGGAGGAGGCTGTCATGCTCTGACAAGGAAATACTGGGTTCATTTGTGAACTTCTTTTATATAATCAGTGATTATGAGAAATCAAGTTTACTTAGGAGAAAATAAAATCAAACACCCAGATGGGAGTATTCCATTTGTTTTTAGATTTAATGAGTCATTTTGAATGTGTAATCATTGAAGTTGTAAGGGATTGAATTTCCCTTTCTTCATCTCACTAAGCCAAAGACGTTTCAGAATGTTAATTTTACTCAGCATAGCTTCATACTTCGTATATGTTATTTCCTCTGGAATGCATTCTTGCACTTTTTGACACTGCGTCTTAGATACCCTTGCAAAATAATTCTCAGATTTTTCTCTGATGAATTGTGCCTATTAGTGAATTCTGTGGAGAGATGATTCTATGAGGATAGGGCAATAGCAATCATCTAAACATTATATAGAAAGTCGTTAGTGGTCCCCGTCACTCTCCATCCGAGTTCACTTCAGCATATTACATATTCTATTAGACTCATCTTTGAAATGTCCTTTTCCCTAGCTGTCTTCTGTATTTTCAGTCTCTAAATTTGAAATATTAAAAAGTCAGGGTACTTGATGTGGAAATCACTTTTTCTCACCTAAGGTAGAAGGAAATTCTTACTTATTTATTTATTTTTGAGTTGGAGTTTGGCTGTCTTGCCTAGGCTGGAGTGCAGTGGTACAATCTTGGCTCACTGTAACCTCCACCTCCCCAGCTCAAGCGATCTCCTACCTCAGCCTCCAGGATCCCTGGGATTACAGGGGTACACCACCATACCTGACTGATCTTTGTATTATTTATAGAGATGGGATTTCACTATGTTGCCCAGGCTGGTCTCAAACTCCTGGGTTCAACCAGTCTGCCTGCCTCTGCCTCCCAAAGTGCTGGAATTACAGACATGAGCCACCGTGCTTGTCCTGAAGGAAATTCTTAGCATGTAATAAAGTGTACTGGATTTCCTTAATCATTGTTATTTAGACTCATGCTTATCTAGTTCTTTAGCCAGGTAAACATAAGGTATTAATAATGTAATTTACAACATATTTGCTCATTGAAAAGATCTGATCATTGGAAACACAAAGAGAGTAGTGCAAAGTCTGTTCTTAAAAAAAAAATCAACTTTAAAAATAAAAGACAACAAAAAACCCCAAAAGAAATACAAAAAAAGAAAAAAATCAATTTTAATCTTACAAAAATTACAAGATTTAACACTTCAAAATGCTTATGTGTCAGATGATTTCCTCTGTTAGCATTGGGCAAAACCTTGCAAAAAAGAGTAAGTTAAAGTTTTTTATTTGTAGAGACCACAGACTTTAACAGAAAGGGGGAGTTAAAAATCACTATTTTCCCTTCTAATATAAATAAATCTATATTTTTTAAATGTATAAAACTGTAATTTCTATTTCATTAAAAAAAAATACTTTTTAGAAAGCTCAAGTTTTAAAAGTAAATTTGGCTTCCCAAATGGAACTTTTTCCTGATCTTTCTTTATATGCTAAAGGAGCTGTCTGATCCTATAGCTTTGGAGCTCATAGTGTTTCAAAAAGCAGGTTAAAATCTCAAAATATTCTGACAGGGTGTCCTTAGACAAGCCGGCTTACCATGTAGGAACTAGAAACACTTTCATTTATGTTCCAGTTAAAGAACTGACATGTGAAGACAATTTTACCAAGTTAAAACAATTTAAGTAGAACAGGGATGGAATATGTCCCTTGTTGTCTTATTAAAAATGTATGTCTGTTTATCAGTTTGTACCTAAAATTCGTATTGATCAGTAGCAAAAGACTGCACGATCCCATTAATATATTATTTAATTTTCAGTAATGTAATACAAGCTATTTAACTTAAACATGCGAGACATTTAAAAAAAAATCCACCTCTTTCTGACATAACCAAACTAAGGAAAATTTTGCAAATTGTGAAAATTAAAAATTATCTTTGACATATATAATATATGTTTTATATTATCAAAAACTGTATAATATAGGCCAGGCATGGTGTCTCACGCCTGTGGTCCCAACACTTTGGGAGGCCAAGGTGGGCAGATGACCTGAGGTCAGGAGTTCAAGACCAGCCTGGCCAACATGGTGAAACCCTGTCTCTACTAAAATTACAAAAATTAGCTGGGCATGGTGGTGCACACCTGTAATCCCAGCTACTCAGGAAGACTGACACAGGAGAATCACTTGAACCTGGGAGGTGGAGGTTGCAGTGAGCCAAGATCACTGCACTCCAGCCTGGGTGACAGAGCAAGATGCCATCTCAAAAAACAAAAAAAATCCAAAAAAGCTATATAATATGTATCAGAGACTATTTATAATATACATAATACCTGTATATTTTATGCCTTGTTTTAGAAAGACTACTCTCCACCTTTTTCTTCCTCTCCCACTCCCAGAAATGATTTGCTGTTAGTTAACACCTTTATGCAAATGAGTTTGTGCTATTCCTCAAGAATTAGTATATGTATAGAGAGGATTACAGGTAGATCAATCCATAGGAATGATACTCTTGTGAGAGACATTTGATTGAGCCCTGTCACGGCCACTGTGTTTATAGTCCATTGCCACCATTTTGTCATGGACATAGTAATTAATTTCTCTGAAACTAAGATGGAGTGAAGTAAAACTACTTCTAGGTTTTCTCTGAAGTTTAAACGAGACAATGAAGGTAACTCAGTACCTTGTCTAGCACGTACCGATGCAGACTGCTATCATTACTGTTATTATTTCTGCTACTTCTTCTGAAGTAGAGTATTTCCCTGATCCCTTTGCAGGCAGGAACTGGAGTGCACAGGCACTTGAACTAGCCGGGCGCTTCAGTGTTGGCAGGGGCAGGCTATACTTGCTTGGTCCTCCTGTGTTCCACGCCTCACGGGAGGGGGAGTGCAGGTGAGTGCATGCAGGAGCTGGGGCGAGAGCAGGGCCAGCAGATACCAATCTGCATGCGCACCAGGCAGCAGCTTCTAGGGAGGTGCCCGTGACCCCCGAAGCCCCACAAGGAGTGTTACAGTGCCCTTTTAGCTTTGCCATTTCCAGATGGCTTAAGTGTTAATAGCTCAGTGGAGACTCAGTGTAATAGCCTTTTGCACTCACCCTTGTGGCACCCAAGTTGTTGTCCAGCCTCCAGGAGGAATGAGGTTGCATGAATGAATTACAGATGGTAAGTGCAGAGGATTTTATTACTGATAAAAGTGGCTGTCAGTGGGAAGGGGAGCTGAAAAGGGGACGGATTGGGAAGATATTCTTCTCCTTTCAGAAGATACAATTTCAAGCTATCTCTCTGAAGTCAAGCTGCTTCTCTCTGACATCCATCCATAATCTCCAATGTCCATCTGCTTCTCCTCTCTCTCTCTGTTGGCTGAGCTTGGGGTTTTTATGGGCACAAGATGAGGGGTGGGGAGGGCCATGGGTGGTTTTGGAACGGGCAACATTTGAGCAGGAAAACAGGGATGTAAGTTCTCATTTTGGGCTGTAGTTCCAGGCTCGAGGATGGAGACCTCTTCAGGGACCTGCCCTTTTCTACCCAGAATTTCCCCACCTCCTCTCCCTGTCACTACTAGTGTATCACTAATAGTGCTGTAATTTGGAATGGGCTGGGGAGCCTTTTTTGTTCCTCTGTAATCATTCCAATTAAATGACTTCTTATGGCCCATTTTTCAAATACTTTTTTTT
>PVKV010007920.1:38349-92212 GCA_004027835.1 Alouatta palliata | reverse complement strand
TGTGTGTGTGTGTGTGTGTGTGTGTGTGTGTGTATTTATCTTTAAAATCGTTTTCAAAAATTGTTGTATAGTTGGCCCTGTGTATCTATGGGTTCTGCATCTGCAGATTCCTCAACCCTTTAATCAAAAATAGTTGAAAAGATAGTAAGAATAAGACAATAAAAATAATACAAATATAATACAGTATAAGTATTTATGTAACATTTTATATGAGGATAAATACTTTCCCCCACTATATCTTGACAAAAACATCTATTTTGCCACCAATTTTGCTTTAGTATTTACTGAAACATTTGAGAAATAACTCTTATGTTCTTTTATGACCTTTTTCTAACTCTCTTCCCATAAGTGAAAGTAACATTCAAGGACAGAATTGAAAATAATGAATAAAATGAGTACGTAAAATCAACCAACATAGAATCCACAAAGTTTAAAAGAAAAACAGACTGACAAATCAAATAAAATTTTACCAAATTTTATTGGAATTAGATTTAAAATATCATAAATACCATCAGGATATGCTCAAAAAATCATGTAATAGGAATTTAACCTTCACAATTAGGAATTAGTCATTAGTTTCAAGGTTTGTAAAGAGTGGAAAAGGGACCTTTTTAGAATGTCAAGCACCAAGTTTGCAGAATTCACATATTTCTTATATTTAACAAAATAGCATGTGGCACGCAATCTGATATTATAACCTACGTTTATGGATAATAGAATTTAAATCATTATAGCTATAATTATACTAGAATTGTTAGTGGAAAAATCACATGGGTGTCTTTCGTTGAAGAGAGTTGTGTTGCAGGCTTCTCTGCCTTCTTAATAAAACAGTTTTGGAAAAAATGTCAAATATGTGGGAGTTTTAGCCTTATTTCAGTATATTCTTCCCGAAAATAAAATACTTTTCTAATTTCAACATTATCAGAATAATGGGAAAATACAATAATTTGTTGTTTACAAAAGTGATGCAGAATAGGAATAAAATTCTTATATTGCTTTGGAAGCTCAATTCTCAGAAGTACTAACTGCTAAGAAAAAAAAGGTCAAAATTTGATGTCCCTTTATTTGTCTGTTTCTACCTCTGGAAAATATTGTTAGAAAACATCTAAATCCTGTAATAATTTGGTTTGTATCTTTTATGTTTTGCCTTAATAGAGTGTATCTTTTCCTAATGTTTTCACTTTGGCTCAACATTACTTAAAGTGCTTCAAAATAATAAATTTTCTGAATGCTTAAGCCAGAATTTCTTAGAAGTTCCACATGTACTTAAGAGGTAGAAGTCGTAGCACTACACCCACAAGCATTTAGGAACAAGGCCTTTACATATGTCATCCATTATGGTATACCATTGTATCCCTGTCCATTCTTTCCAAAGTATATTTGTATTAATATTTTTCATCTCAGTACCTATAAGAATGTTACTATCAATGTGTAGTAGATAAAGCCTGTTTTTTTTTTGAATACTCATTTATTTAAAAATTCTTGAAACCATCTGTTAAACAATTTAAAACACAATCTGATCTAATTCTCTTTTAAAAAGACATGTCATCAGTTAAAGTTGTTAGAGTTCCTTTTGAGGGAATAGGATAATTTTGATTTTTAGACAACATAGAACATAATATATATTTCTTTAGAAGGCAAGGAAAAGACTGCCATTTTAGACTGGACCATATTCACAGAGAACACAGAAGTATTGGTAACATTCTTGCGTTAATGCTAATTAACAAGCAGTCATCATGATGTCTTAGGGGCACTGCACTTGAGTAGCATTTTCATAATTAATATTCCAACATAACAAAAATGAATGAACCACAAGTTACAGAGAAAGAGAAATAGACATAGAATCAGAAAAAATGCAGAAGCGGAAAGGCACTGGACAGAGTGTGTCATCGGCAATTATTACTTTTTAAAAAGGAAGAAACTTTTCTGAAAATCAATCTAAGCCATTATAGGTAGGGGGTCTCTATCTCTGTCTGAATTGAATATTGTTTCCTGCTGTTTCTGTCAAGAAAAAAGACATTGTGATTTCCAGTGTAATTTCAAACCTTGTGTTATGAGGTTGGCAGTCTGTTCCTCCGGCATGCTGGAAGATCTCACACCTGAATGAAAGGCAATTTCACCTCTGTCATGGGGTGACGGTAGAAGATGTGCTCTTCACAAGGAAGGATAATACAAAATCTTATCTTACAAACACAAAACATTACAAGATGCTTATTGAATCTTAAGTTTAAATTATTTTGTTACGTTATGTCTCCTGTGCTTAATTGACAGTCCAGAAAAGGGGTTGAGTGGAGAAAATTGCCAGGAAATTTGCCAAATGTAATTAAACTGCTAAACAATTTAAAATAGTTACCCAGATAATGACAATAAGAGAAATTATTGTTGTATTATTTTGAAACATTGGAGATAAAATATAATAACTAGCTTCAAAATCAATGAAAATTGGACATATTTCATTATGAGCACACAACCAGGACTCTAGCAATTAGGTAACTTACCCTATAGAAAGACAATCTTTAAAAATCTATTTTAAATGCAAGAGTAGAGAATAGCTGCTTCTCCTTGTGAATTTCTTTAGACAACATTGACTGGCATACTTTTGATACATAAATTTTATAAATATAAGATTATGGATACTTTGTTTTAATATTTCAAATTTCCTACTCAAACAAATTTCAAGTAAATGTCCAGCGATTCCCTTCCCAGTTATATGTCCCAAACAATTGAAAGCAGGGTCTCAAACAGGTACTTGTACACCAGTGCTCATGTAGCATTTCTTAAAATAGCCAAAAGTCTGTTTTTGACACAACCCAAAAGTTCAATAGATGCATAGATAAAAAATATGGCATATCTATACAATGAGAAGTTATTTAGCCACAAAAATAAATGAAGTTTTGATACATATTATGGTATAGATAAACCCTGAAAATCAGTTCAGTAAAATGAATCAAGACTCAAGGAATAAATATTGGATTATTTGGCTTATGTTGGAAATCTAACAGACAAATTTTAGACACAGAGAGTAACATAGAGGTTACCTGGGGCAAAAGTTAGGGAAAAATGAGGACCGATTGCTTAGTGAATTTAGCATTGATGTTTAGGATGTTTAGTATGTTTAAAAATTTCTGGAAATACATAGTGGTAATGGTTTAGTAACATTGTAAATACATTTAATGTCTTCAAATTGCACACTCAAGATGGTTAAAATGGACAATTTTACATAATTTATATTTTACTGCAAAAACAACTAAAAAAGTATACACTGCAAAGTCTTCCTCCTTTCACAATTGGGGAACAATTCCTATCATTTTCTCCTAAAGCCTTCTCAGAGTTTCTTTCTACTTTTAATTAAGTAATAATTTAAATTTTATCATATTTTAACATTAAGGATGTAATAAATGGTGCCAATTTCAGCAGCAACAACAAAATAAAGATCCTAAGGTACACAACAAACTATACTAATAAGCTGGTTCAAATGAAGACTTAGAAACCACATAGTGAGTAATACAGGAGGGACCGAATATAGATAAAGTCTATTTAGTGCCCTGGAGCTGAAGGGGAATACCTGTGGAAGGACAACTTTGAAAGTGCTTCCTACCGCCCCTCTAACCACCACCACCCAGACTCTTGAAGACTGGTGTCCAGACTTTATTGGAGAAGGTTCAGTTTTACCCATTGGATATCAGAAATATTCACCAATTTGACTAGGTTAAAAATTAGCCTGAAGTCACTGGACAGGAGAAAGCAACACTCGAGATAGTAGTAGAGGTGCAGTTCAATAGCAACTGACGGCACAGGCAGCAGGTGGATGTCAGAGACATGCAGAAGACTACAAGAGGCCAAGGTGGAAAGAAAGCCTTTCAGGTACTGGTTTCTGTGTCGAGAGGACAATATAAAGGTGACCACTGGCCACACTGAGGTTACAGTTTCACCAAGAGACCATGTTTTCTGGCCAACACCAAAGCTGGAGTTGAACTTCTACTGCTGTCTTTAGCCTGCACTGTTGACTCAACAGGGAAACCTAAGGAGAGCTCTATCCCTTTAGTGCCCTCTACTGAGAATGCTGAATAGTGAGTTCACGCTAAAATAAGGATGCTTAAAGGAATTCTGTGCTTTACCAGAGAGAGAGAGAGAAGGGGAGAGAGAGAAAGAGTATAAATTTTGGAGATAAGAGGCAACAAATTGATACGTAGGGCAGATACTATGATTAAACTTCCTATACTCAACACAAATTCAACTTAAACTTTGGGAGAGTGGAAGGTGAAGGGTAGGTTGTATAGTTTTAAAACTGACAGAAAAACAAGGTGATTCCTTTTTGGTAGCAGATTTAAGTGAATGTGGTGTTTTGGGACTGATTTAGCATATCATCGCAGTGATGCCAAGCAAAGAAAACAAGTGAAAATAGATGTCAGGCTCTCCCCAAATTATGTTCAATTAGTCTCTCCTCCTTTCAAGGGAAATAATTGGGAATAAATGATATATAGATCAAAACTGATCTACATCAGTTTTGTAAATATTAAGTAAATATTAAGTGTAAATATTAAGAGCAACATTGGCTGGTGCTGTCAGGAACATGGTTGAAGAGTTTGTGTAGTAATGAAAAAAACTGTATTATTTAAGTGTCAAGATGAGCTAATACAGTACTTCATATCAATGAATACGGGTGTGGTGAAGGACAGGAAACACTCTCTTATGATATTTTAGTAGGATGATCAATTAATTTTTTCTAAAATTAATGGACAGCCACCATGATGGATAAATACTAGCTGATATTTACAGGCAGTGATGTAGGAATTATTGGGCATCCTTCTGGGATGTATAACAAGTGTGTCTTTTTTCTTCTTAAAAATTAATCCCATTCAGCATTACAGTCTGAATTTTGAACCATGAAATCAGATAAAGTCAATGTGGTTGTATTAGTCCATTTTCACACTTCTGGTAAAGACTTACCTGAGACTGGGCAATTTACAAAAGAAAGAGGTTTATTGGACTTACACTGTCACGTGGCTGTGGAGGCCTTGCAATCATGTGGAAGGTGAAAGGCACTTCTCATATGGTGGCAGGCAAGAGAAGAGAGTTTGTATGGGGAAACTCCCCATTTTAAAACCATAAGATCTTGTGAGATACATTCACTATCACAAGAACAGTATGGGAAAGACCCACGCCCATGATTCATTTACCTCCCAGCGGGTCCCTCCCACAACACGTGGGAACTGTGGGAGTTACAATTCAGGATGAGATTTGAGTGGGGACTCAGCCAAACCATATCAGTGGTTAAGAAATTCAGAGTAAGATGTGCACAGCACAACTTTAGGGGATGCTGTTCATGTCATAATAATTATAGCAGTCTTCAGTACTTATTACAGAATTTTTTTCAACAGATAGCTACAAAATATCAGAAAAGGTATGTAGTAATTTTATTCCTGTAATTCATGTGGGGTAAGGAAGATGCTGCCCAGTGAAAAAAGTTTTGCCAAATGGTTATATTAGTCATGGATAGATAATGATAGATAATACCCGATCCTCTGTCCCAAATTGTGCTTCTTTATGCTGTGAGCAATTGCATCTAAGGCTAAGGATGGAACACTAGTAGTAAAATTTGTCTTGAGTCCACAGATCTCTTAGACCTCCTCACACTCCCTCTGAGGTTCAGTCACAGAGTATAGTAGTTTTATCAATGAACACATAAAAACTATTGGGGAAGAAGCCACCTTTAAAAGATGCATAACATCTCATGAGCTTGGAAAAGAAATATCTATGGTATTATTATGAAAACAAAAATAAAGGAGGTAATTAAAAAGACACACAAATATGAAAGATTGTTTCTGAGAATCAAGGTTGTTCTGAGATTCAAAGAAGCAAGTTCAAAGAGAAACATTTTTTTTCTTTAACTCAGAATGAGAGAAATATTGAAAAGGAAAATGGAAATTAAGAACACAAGCTAATTATGTCAGAAGAAGAAAGAAAATTTTTAGGAGAAAGGTAAAAATCTCAAAGATCAATTTAGATAAATATGAAAAGGAATGGGAAATGCCCTTCACTGCTCTTGTCCCTGGATCTAATGAACACAGAAATTTTTTATTTTAATTGATAAAAGATGAATGAGGCCTAAAATATATTTGACAAAAAGAGAGAAAAAAAAATATCACAAAGTCTATGGAACTATCTCTCTCTAAGAGGATGTAAGTTTATAAAATTATTTAGAGTCCTTACCTTAATATATAAGAGAAAATCAAGAAACAATTTTGGGAAACAACCCTTGTGTAACTGGAAACCCATATTGTGTAGACATAAATAGGAATGGAAGCCTAGGAAAACCTGGATTCAGGTAGTGTTTTTTAAAATATGTTTCAGTAATTTTAAGATGCTATGAAATTATATTCACAGATTTATTTAGTAAGTTTCCTAAAGGAACACTTAGAGAAGATGATACACACGAAGGGGAGCCAAGAACAACAACAAAATAATCAGAGTACATTTTGAATGCATGAGAGGGTAGAATTGTTTTATCCAGAGAGGTGATAATTGACAGAATTTGTCTGAACAATGGATAATTTAGACAGATGAAGATATTAATATATTCATAAATATGTGTTATTGAGGACTGAACAAGACAATTTTTTGGATAATTATTTTAGGAAAGAAAAAAGACTGCTGTACTTTATACCTATAAATGTGATGTAGTGGAAGAGGACTACTTAAGACTACTTAATAAGTAAAAATTATCTATCTCTCATAGATCTATCTATTCATCCATCCATTTATCTATGTATACAATTTGGTTTGCTTGAGAGGAGACAAGAAACTGGAAGAGGCGAGAAAACACAATACTGTGGATACACCCTATGTATCGAGTAAAAAACATTTGAAGAAAAGAACATTTCTGCTGCCATAGGTCCAAGAGTTAGAAAATTCAAAACTAGAGAAAGACTAAATTTTGAATAATGACAATTACAAGAGATCGGATTGATTCTAACTGGGTCACTAAATATTACCTGAAACAATCAACAGGTGTTTCAATTGGGAATTCTTTGAAATGTCCTTAGACACCTGAGTTAAATGTGGAGGCAAGGGCAAAACCATCGCAGGGTGAGTGTTCAAATGTTTCAGGAATTCTACAGCCAAAGACAAAGCAGCCACTGTGACATAGGATTAAAGTGCTTGGGAATATTTCTGGAAGTGGAAAATAAATAGAATGACAATAGAATGAGGTTGGTAATGACAAAGATTAAAGAAATCAATTACAATTACACAATTTTCTTTATAGATGTAGCTTACCCTTTTCAAACAAATGGATGGAAGCTGTGTTAGTACACAGGGCCCACACTTAATTTCAGGATCTGCTTATTAGTAAAATGGGGTTAAAAAAGAAATATTGGAATACAATGTGTTGAAATATTCAGAGTAGATTAATTGAGGAAGGAGTAAAAATTAATTAATGACTAACCGAGGCAGCATAATTGCACATTTTAAAAGATGTCTGTGATACTAACAACTCATACAAGTATCTATATGCCTTGAGAATTTTAAAATTCATCTCAAATGCTGCATATATTTGCCTTGCTTCTCCATTAATGCATGATTATTACCTAGTGATTTCCAACGGGCTATAATCTAAACACAAAAATATCGCTCCTAAGCTTAAATAATTTTTGAAAATTGCTTGTCAAAAATAAGGTGAAAACCTAGTTTAGAACAAAATATGTTTCATATAGTCAGAGCAGACTGTACCACTATGTCGGTTGTTTCGACCACAAGGGAAAAATATTTCTCCGAAATTAACCAATAATTTGTATAAAAATTTTCATAGCACAAACACTTGTTTCCTAATTGCAATTGTTACTATGCATCTGTATTCATTTGCATTAATTTCTAAATCTTTCTAAATAAAAAACTACATGATTTATCCATGTTTATTATCTGAAATTGGAAAGAGAAAAATAAATACAAACCATTCTTAATTCACCACCTAGAGTTATTACTAATATAGTTATTTTATATGAAGTTAAAATGTTTTTTAAGACCCTTGAAATCTTGCCTTTGACCTGTGAAATCCACTTGTAAACCAAAATTAAAATTCCAAGCCCCCCAGCCCATTGAATGGACCCCCCTCAGGATCAAAGAGATCCCAAGAAAACTGAAAAAGTAATTCAGGCCTTGATGAGAAAAGAGGCTTGGACATGCCTGTTATAACCCCTCTCTTTGGCCTTTAGACACAATTGACCAACATTAATATTAACATAGAGGTCAAAAATCATAAGACTGACAAAACTGACATTTAGCAATAGGATGTCTGACTCCAACCCGACTCATTGTAGCATCACATAACAGATAGTGGGTCTAGGAAATCAACATATTTTATTTCAAAGTATATTTTTCTTTGACACATTTTGAAATGGCCGTGCAAAGCCATCTTTTGTGGGGGAAATTTGCATTCTGCAGAGAATCTATTTCCCTTACTAGGTCTTTTCTGTAGAGTCTGCTATGTATTCTAAGGTCCCATAAGATGCATTTACCATCTATTCTCTCTGAAGTCTACTACGTACAGGCTTTATATACACAACAAGAATTCCTTGGTTTCCATAACCCCTTATATCGTAATTCAAGCATTTCTTTAAGCTGACTTCAACTTTTCGGACAAAGCTTAACTCTTTCTAACAATTACCACCAGAAATCTTTAAATCCACCTAGAAGCTAGAACCTGTCTCCACTTTTGAGATGTCCCACCTTTCTAGGACAAACCAATTTATACCTTACATGTATTGATTTATATATTAGTGTGTAACTTCTGTCTCCCTAAAATGTATAAAATCAAGGTGTAACACAACCACCTTGGGCAAATGCCGTCGATATCTACTGAGGCAGTGCCATAGGTCATGGACGCTCATATTTGACTCTGAATAAGCCTCTTCAAATATTTTGCAGAGTTTGGCTTTTTTCATCAATGCTCTGAACTATAGTTTTAACTCCCATGGCCAACATTGCCTCTGTGTCTTGTTTCATGTACCACACAGCATTTTTGTTCTAAATTTTAATTTCTGTCCTACAGTTATTAGCCCAGATTTGAGAATCAGGCCTTTCAACAAGGCCTTTCCAATGATTTCAGCAAGAAAACTTAGACTTCAGTAGTCTCTCTCAAAGGATTTGTCCATATGGTAGTGAGAGTAGTTGTAAAATGGGTAGCTAAAGTTGTTTTCTATTTTAGCAGTGTAAATAGACTTAATTTCAGTATTATGTAGTTTGATTCGTAAAGTTCACTAGAGAATGAGCATCAAGGGTCTCTAAAGGGGCAAAACTAATAGGATATATGTATATATGTAGGGGAGTTTATTAGGGGAACTGACCCACAGGATCACAAGGTGAAATCCCTCAATAGGCCATCTGCAAGCTGAGGAGCAAGGAAGTCAGTCCGAGTCCCAAAACTCAAAAGCAATGAAGCGGACAGTGCAGCCTTCAGTCTGCAGCCAAAGGCCCGAGAGCCCCAGGCAAACACCACTGGTGTAAGTCCAAGAGTGCAAAAGCTCAAGAACTTGGAGTCCCATGTGCAAAGACAGGAAGCATTCAGAATAAGAAAAAAATCATGAAAGTCAGGAGATTCAGCAAATCTAGTCCTTCCAACTTCTTCTGCCTGCTTTATCCTAGCTGTGCTGGCAGCTGATTAAATAGATGGTGTCCACTCAATTTGAGGGTGCGTCTGCCTCTCCCCAGTCCACTGAGTCACATGTTAACCTCCTTTGGCAACATCCTCACAGACACACCCAGGAACAATACTTTGCATCCTTCAATCAGTTGATATTAATCAATATTAACCATCACAATGAGGAACTGTGTTAAGCATGTAATAAATGTTATACTTAAATGTCCTTAAAACCCTTGTTTTAATTTTTATTTTGGTCATGCTTCAACTGTGAGCCTCTCCCTGGCTTCTCTCATGTGATCTCCCCTCACCTTCAGTTTAAGTGATGGTCTCAGGCTCCTGTGTTCCCAAATATTTGCATGACTTTTTTTTTTAATTCAATTTATCTTATATCCAATATGAGGAGTTTACACTGTAAAGAGTTTTGCTCTTCTCTTTTGTCCTCTTTGTTTCTCCCGATTCCAATGTGTTCAGATTTCTCTCTTCTACCAGTGATAGATTTATCTAGACATCTTTCTCAGTTCTCTACTAAGGTGAATTTCCATATCAGCTATTAAAACATTTTTTACCATCGTGATTGGAATATGTATAAAATGATGTCTTATGTGTCTTTTTTTTTTTAACTCAACTATACATTAGGAACCATCTCCACAACCATACAGCCATATATATCTACAGTAATGTAGAGCACGGCAAACACCCAGCAAGATGTAAAGGCAATCACAAACATAAGCTTTTCTTGAGATTGAGATAAGATGAGTTTCATTTTTGGCTTCATTATGAGTTTTATAAAAATAAGAAAACATTAACACAAATGTGTGCTAAATAGTGACATCTAGCTTTTCATTAAAAATTGCTTTATAATGTATTGTATTGTAAAACTGTATGTTAAAACTATTATCAGTCCATCACATATAAAATTGGTGTGTAGTTCAAGATTTGACTTTCACAGGATTGTATGGAGATGTATTCTTTTTATGTTTATTCTCTATATACAAACATAGGTACTTTATGTAAAACTGATGTATCTTTCATAATTCTTTCATATTCAGTGTTATTCGTTAATTACAAAGCAAGTTATTTGTATAAATGGTGTTAAGAAAAAATTAAAACAGACATCATTTTGTTTTAGCTCTTGCTGCCTCACTCTGTTTTCCAGAGACAATATTACTTGGAAAAAATAGAAAGAAAATAACTGCTGTATAACTCAATTTCCTGTGACAAAACTATGCAGTTCAAAATCTGACACCTTTCAGACCCTGTGGGTAATGCTCTGCAGCCTAGAAGATGGAGAGGTGTGATCTCTGTTCGTAGAGGAGCAGATTAACATAGAAAACAATAGCACTTGAAAGAAGGTTCATTGGGTATTACTTTGTTTGAATTTGCCTTTTCTTTTTTCAGAGTGTTTAAATAATGCATTTGACTTTATAAATTAGTTAGGAATGCCACTGGCCTGTCTTCCCTGTCATTATCTATTTTTTAATGGCTTCTATTTGGATGATTAAAAAATTAGCATATTCTTCAAAAGTATGTTTATGCTTAATTTCTGTTGAGTATAGGTGAGTGCTGTAAAAACATCAGGTATTTTAATCATAGAATATAAACCAAAATGTTTGATTAAAGTATTATCTCTTCTATATACTGTTTAGCCAAGTAGTAAGACTATAAACCTTTAACAAGTGAAAGTAAGTAAATGCAACATCACCTCTTTTTCTGAATCTTTCAAACAGTGGCTTAATTTATACTTTTGTCAAAAAGACAAGAAAGATGAAAATACCTATTGAAATCACAATGACTGAGATGAACAATACAGACTGTGTCAAATTGGCTTTTGGATTTTTTAAAAAATCAAATCACAGTGTTTGACCTAATTCATTTAATGTTTTAGCGTTTAAATGGAGAGACTTTTTTAATCGGTGTAAAAATTGGTTTTATTAGGCAGAATAGGATAGGTTATTGTATTAGTCTGTTTTCACACTGCTGATAAAGACATTCCCGAAACTGGGCAATTTACAGAAGAAAGAGTTTTATTGGACTTACAGTTTCACATGGCTGGGGAGGCCTCACAATCCTGGCAGAAGGCAAGGAGCCATTCACGTCTTATATGGATAGCAACAGGCAAAAAGAGAACTTGTACAGGGCAACTCCTCTTTTTAAAACCATCAGATCTTGTGAGACCCATTCACTATCATGAGAACAGCATGGCAAAGATCCATCCCATAAATCAATCATCTCTCACTGGATCCATTCCACAACATGTGGAAATTATGGGAGGTACAAGATGAGATTTGAGTGGGGACACAGGGCCAAACCATATCAGTTATATTGCAGTAACAAACGATCCTGACAATTCAGTGGTACAATGTAACAAAGACTTAATGCTCATTCATATTACATGTCTATCACAGATTGTTTTTCCCCTTGTGGTTTTCATATTGACTATAAGACTGAGGTGATGACAAGAAAGATGCTCATAACCTTGGCAGAGGCAGAAGAGCTGTGGAGATTCTTGCAAAGACAATTAAATATTTAAGACAAAATGTTATGTGCCAACTCTGCTATCACTCCTTGGCCAGCACTGGTCACATGGCCTTACTCAACCACAAGGGGGCAAGAAAACACAATTCTGTCTAGGGTCTGCAAGTAGATAAGCAGAATTGGTAAGTAAAGATTCATTAATGCTATATTTGATCACTAACTATTAGTATGCTGAAACTGGCTCATAGCAGTTTGTAACAGTTGGTTGTGCATGTCCCTTCCCAACTCCTTATTCAGTGATGTCACCCTAGAATCTTAGGTATTCATAACATGGATACTGACAAACACTACAAATTACAATATCTTTATTTTTGGTCCCCTTGAGAGCTAATTGTTAAGCATTTACAGCTCATTAGTGTTACCCTGTAAAGACAAAGACTAGAAAGTAAGTCCAGTAAAAGAAGAACAAGTGTTTCCTGCTCATATCTCTAAAAATTTCAAAGATACCTGTAATGCATTCCTGTGTTCCCTACATTTGCTGAAATTGTTTATGAATAAGAAAACAGTCTAATTGAAAATGACTTATTTCTGCCTAAGACTTTCTTGAACTACAATCCTTAGATAATTAGGTGTCCCTGATATCCTCCTTAGTTAAAATCAACCAATTTTAGCTTCTTTATAAGCAGTAACATATTGAGACCGCACATCTTTAAACTCCATTATATTGTAGACTAGAGTTATGTATGTTAGCAAAAAGCCTTCCAGTACTGGGGAGAACTTATTTTCAGAGGTGAGATACTATTGTCTCCAATGCCTTACAAACTGCATTGTAACATATTAAGTTAAAATTAGAGAAACTCATTATTCAATTTACTTAAATTTTAACTATAGTTATATGAAGTTACGTTCTCTAGAAATGTTCTTCCATAAATAAAAACATATGAATAAATATTTCCAAAATTGTTTATAATTTCTTACTTCTGACATAATTTTATTCTCATTAAATATACTCTGTTCGAAGAGAAATTGAACTGGACAAGTTAACAGACAAGAAAGACTTTATTCAAGACTATCACGATAGGGGAGAAAGATTGAACTCAACTGTAAGTAGGTTCAGTAGATAGAAAAGTAATATTTGCAGGCCAGAAAAACACTGGAACTAAGTGGCTGTCTAAAGAATCAAATCTCTAAACAACCTGGTTCTTGATATTGATGCTAGGTACAAGTCTTCCATAACCGATTATGTGTCATGATTTAGTTATTAACAGTAGTTAATGGTATTTGTGTTTAAATATGAATAGAAAAACTGGAGAAATTGAGTTTAAAATTTATTTGGAAGTTAAAATGACTCAGAATAGCCAGATAACCTTGAAGGAAAACAAAGTTCTGGTACAGACAGAAGACACATAGTAGAAATAGTTCGATGCACAGATGTCACCCAATATATGACAAAGGTGGCACTAGAGATCATTAATAAGATGAAATTTTAAATAAAATACTGCCAATAAATAAATAAATGCTGCTTATAATATTGAATATATAAATATGGGAATTATTGACTTAGGCTCCTGTATCACACTATGCATAAAAATCAGTTCCTTGTGCATCAGAATTTTACGTTAAGAGCAAAATTATAAATAATTTAGAAGATAATAAAAAAGAATATTTTATGACTTAAGGTTCCTTGACAATAGTTTCTTAAAACAATTCATAAATGGCTACTAGTTTAAAAAAAATTAATACATTCAACAGCATTGCAAATCGTTATACCATAAAGGCAGTATAAAAAACACTTGACTGCGAACAAATATTTGCATTTTATACATCTGAAAAAATAAATAACTAAAATATTGAAAATTACATTCAATAAGAAAATGAGAGAGATTCCATTTAAAAATAGGCAGAAGCCTTAAATGGGCACTTTGCAAAAGAAAAAAATCCAATTAGGCAGTCCACAAGTGGAAAGCTGTTTATCAGTTAGTACAAACTGAAATTAAAATCAGTGTAAGTCCACTGCATACACATAAGATTGGAACAAATTTAAATGTCTAATTTGGCTAGAAAATGGAGCAAAAGGAATATTCATATGCTGTTGTGACTTATAAACGTTTATCACCATTTTGGAAAATTTTTTAAATGGCCTAATGAATTTGAATTCTCACATAGCCTACAACCCATCAATTTCAGTCATAAATTCATATATTAGGTAAATTATTATATATTTTTACTATACTATATGTAGAATATATATCACAGCATTATTGTATGTAATAATAATTAAGAATACAGCACTTGGAGCCAGACTACATAGATTTATATCTGAGGTCTATCACTAATAAGCTGATACTGATATTGTTATATTTAATAAGAACATAGAGTGAAAAACAGAATAATGCATCATCATCACTTTCACTGACAACAAAACTAAACTACAATTACATGACACAGAGTAGATAACTCTAATAAATAAAATATAGAGCAAAAATAAATTAAAAAGTATTAATTAAACATTATTATACACAGTACAATTCCATTTGTATAACATTTAAAAACAGGAAAGATAGATATAGTTAGGGGATACATACAAATATAGTTAATCTAGAAAAAAAAAGTGCAAAAAAGGTACCAAAAGTGTCAGCATAATGAATACTTCTGGGAGTGGTAGGCTGATGCAGTCAGAAAGAAACAGCATCCAGCTTCCTGGAATGTTACTGATTTGTGAACGGGGTGGTAGATACCTGATTGCTTTATTATTTAATACTTTAATATATTTATTTATCATGTATTTACTGCCCTATGTGGATGATATATTTCACAATAAAAAAACATGAGCAATAATAAATGACAGCCAAAATTAATTGAAACAAATATAAAGTTATCTCAACAAAATACAAACTTACAAACCCTTTCTTCACTGGTAGAGTAAAGAATGGTCAACCAGAAATTAGGCACATGTCAGTATGTGTGTGTTGCATTTCTGAACAGCTTGGTTCAGAAAAAGATGGGAGGGAAAACATTTCTCATTTAATTATTTTCTTGCTTTGTTGACCTAATGAATATAGTCATGGTTACCTTTAGTGAAATGTTTCCGGTTAATAGTTTGTTTTCTCTTAACAATAATGGCATTTCCATGACTTCTGAGTTCTTTATTCCATTAAGCCTGGAGAGTTTGCTTTTAAATGCACGTAACATAAACTATGTGCTATGTTTACTATAAAACCATTTTTGGTATGAAGAAACCATATTTAAAGAGAAGACAGCTTGTTACATGTGAAGTTTGCAAAGGAACTAATTATTTACCTGTTAATATCTTAAGCCTAATTTATAATTGTGAATGACTTTCAGAAGAAAACACAGTACCCCAGTTGAGTTGGGAACTGAAATTATTTTGAGCCTATAGCTTGCATATGAGCCAGGTAAATTGCTTAGCATTCAGAGATGCATCACCCAGCACTAGTTTCAAATCATTCATGGAGTTTTATTACCATCATTGAATAAACCTGGGTGGCATCAGACACTTGAAATTTGTTTTCTTAATAATTTTGTATCATGTTCTATCAAAATTTCATTAATTTTTTAAAAAGTAGATTTTAGCTTAAGTCCTAAAATAAATCTTGTTTTTAGAGCCCATCACTCTAGAGTCCAGCATGTTACACTATGAAAATATAATTATAGGCCGGGAGCAGTGGCTCACGCTTGCAATCCCAGCACTTTGAGAGGCTGAGGCGGGCGGATCACAAGGTCAAGAGATCGAGACCATCCCAGCCAACATGGTGAAACCCCGTCTCTACTAAAAATACAAAAAAAATTAGCTGGGCGTGGTGGCAAGTGCCTGTGGTCCCAGCTACTTGGGAGGCTGAGGCTGAAGAATGGCTTGAACGCAGGAGGTGGGGGTTGCAGTGAGCCAAGATTGCGCCACTGTACTCCAGCCTGGTGACTGAGCAAGACTCCATCTCAAATATATATATATATATATATATATATATATATATATATATATGTATGTATGTATATATAGTCCCTAGATTCCTGTGGCTTGTAAAAAAAGAAAAAGATATTTATATAACTTTAATGTGAGTAGATCCACAAACAGAAATGCACTCTGGTTTATATGACTGCTAAATAACACCACCAACCCAATCACAGAATGAATGAAGAAATTATTGTTCTCCATTATATCTCTAAAAGAGCCCATTTATGTTGATGTTTGAAAATTTTTGAATCCTTGAAAATACAATTTGAAAGTTTTTTATTGATGATAAATAAAAATAAAGTATTAAGAAGCATAATCTTAGAATATATTTATAACATGCCTGAAAATTGCTCTATACAAAACAGGTTATCATGAATATCAAGGAGAGTAAAAGAATGCAACAAAAATTTATTTCAGTGTCCTTACCTACAGTTTTGTGAGAGATATCGAAAAATGTCTGGTTCAAAAGCCTTCCTCTAAAATATCAAGCTTCTAAAAGGATAAAAATGTGCCCAAGATAACAAAGGTTGTTAGTTACTAAGGACAAGAATTTGAGTCCTTAGTAACTAAAAACCTAAGGACTCAATTCTAAATTCTAACAATTCTAAATCCTATTTTGGAGCTTTTCTTGACAGCATATTATTAAATATTGCATTTATTATTTTATGATATGTAGTTATTTTCCAGTATTAACATTTCTTCTAAGCTTCTTATGCTCCTTTAAGATTTTTTTTTCTGAAATAAAATTGGAAATGAAATATTTTAGTATTATATAAAATGTTATGTAAAAGCATCTTGTCACAACCAAAGATTCTATTCTGAACTCAGCTTTGATAGCCATACAGAAATAGCAGGATGACTCATCACCAGTGGCTCCCTAGAAAGGCTGGGAGCTTGTTTAAAAGTTAATAAAATTTCTTCACCTTATTCTCATTAGTCTTGGCTGACAGTCTCAATCACAATTGCATACAGACTAAAATAGAATCATGGAAATTTTGAAGGCTGCACGACTTAAGCTAAAATCTACCAATGCAGACAGCCAAGCCTATTAGCTTGTAACATTTATTGAGTGCCTACTATGAGACAGGTGTTGAAACTCAATGACAGTGATGAATGAAACACTCTCCCCCTCAAAAAACAGAAACATTTTGCAGTCTAGAGAGAGAGAGAGAATACTAACAAGTATCTGCTGAGGGCTTACAGGTTAACCAACAGGCATAATCTACATCACCTTATTTCACCCTCATTTAATGATATTTTCCCACTTTACTGGTGAAGAAATTGAGGTACAGAAGACTTAACTGAATTACCAAAGTCAGCTAGTTTCTAGTTTTTTTTTTTTTAACTTTACATATTTCTCATATATGGAAGATAGGTAAATAAAAAATTTTAATCAGCTCTAGAGAAATTGTTTCCTGTAATCTGATATTTTATAAGTCATGAGGTTTATTTCAATTTTAAACAGTTAAGTTAAAATTGCCAACTAAGATATCTATCCAAAATTCCCACCTAGTTACACACACATTCTCCTGCGTGGGCTTCTCTTATTCTGACGTCTCCAACTTTTACCAATTTTCAGAGCTGAGTATCATTCATTAGAAACTTTGTCATAGACATTTTAAACTGGAAGATACCCTAATTGCTTTTATAATTTCAACTTTTATTTTGGATATGGTTGGTATATGTGCAAGTTTGTTACATGGATATGTTGTGTGATCCTGAGATTTGGGGTATGGATCCGGTCACCCAGGTATTGAGCATAGCACACAATAGGTGGTTTTTCAACCCTTGTCACCCGCCTTCCCTCCCTATTTTAGCAGTTTTCAGTTTCTGTCGTTCTCATTTATGTCCATGAGTACCCAGTGTTTAGCTCCCATGCATAAGTGAGAACATGCAGTATTTGTTTTATTGCTCCTGTGTTAATTTAATTAGGATAATGGCCTCCAGCTGCATTCATATAGCTGCAAAGTACATGATTTTTAAAATTTTTTATGGTTGTATAGTATTGTTTGTGTAGTATTCTATGATGTATGTGTACTACATTTTCTTTATCCAATCCACTACTGAAGGGCACTTAAGTTGATTCCATGTCTTTGATGTGAATAACAATGTGATGAACACAAGAGTGCATGTGTCTTTTTGGTAAAATGGTTTGTTTTATTTTAGGTATATATCCAGTGATAGGATTGCTAGGTCAAATTACAGCTCTGTTTTAAGTTCCTTGAGAAATCTCCAAACCAAGGCCCAGCATGGTGGCTCACACCTGTAATCCCAGCACTTCGGGAGGTGGAAGTGGCAGATCACCCGAGGTTAGTTTGAGACCAGCCTCGCCAACACGGTGAAACTTCACCTCTACCAAATATACAAAAATCACCCAGGCATGGTGGCACATGTCTGTAATCCCAGCAACCTGGGAGGCTGAGGCAGGAAAATCTGTTGAACTTGGGAGGAGGATGTTACAGAGTGCTGAGACCATGCCATAGTACTTCAGCCAGGGCAAGAAGAGTGAAACTCTTTCTCAAAAAAAAAAAAAAAAAAAAAATCCAAACTGATTTCCACAGTGGCTGAAACAAATTTACATTCTCACCAACAGAGTATAGGTGTTCACTCTTCAGAGCCTCGCCAACATCTGTTGATTTTTGGCTTTTTAATGATAGCCATTCTGATTGATGTGAGATATTATCTCATGATAGCATTGTGGCATTGTGGAATTTCTCTGATGAAGTTTTTTCTTTCTTTTTTTTTTTTTCAGAGGATTAGACTAGGAAAAGTAAAGCACTTACAGAAGATGACACAGCTGAATAGCTAAGGGAATTAGAGGTGAGAATGGTAGGGACTGAGGAATAAAATTTGAATTTTGTCAGTTCTTAGCCGATATTGAGATGAACTATTTTCTAAATATATGTTAACAGATTGTATTTATTAATTCAACAAATATTTATTGGGTGATAATGCATATTCCAAATATATATATATATCAAAATTTAGCATCTCAATTACTCCAAGATATCAATTTAGCTATCAGATGAATACAGTTGTTCTTGTCTTCAAATTCAAATAATGAAGAATTTAAACAATGAAGTCTCATTAAAGAATGACGAGTTTAAATGATTGGATACTGTAAATGATTAAAATTCTATATTAGCTATACTAATAGCTAGAATGTATTTAGTATGCTGGACATGTGGTAAGCACTTTACAGATATTTTCTAATTTATTTTCAAAACAAACTGATGGGATTGGTACTAATGTTACTTTCATTTTATAAATGCAGAAACTGAGATTCAAGGGACCAAATAATTTGCTAAGTGCCTCATGTAGTTTACTAAGATGTAGAAACACAAAACATATCATTTTAATAGACAAATCAACAGCCCTCTTTGTTTTATTTCCCCAAAGAGAGTTGATTATTTTCCACAATCTAGTAAGTTTACTGAATTAAATGTCTGCTGCTACTAGTAACAACATGGACTAAAAACTGCTTTCTCTAAAGGCATTATATCATTCAGAAGAACAGAAAGTATAAATAATTTAATTTTATCACATAAAGAATTGGTGCAGAAAATCAAATTCTTTGACAAGCCATTTCAACAGCTGGCTTTTAGACCCAAGACAGGGAGAGAGAAGGTTTAGACTAGCATATGCCATCCATCCTTGTTGATCAAATTTGCAAATATTCAACAAGGTCAATTAAAAAGTAAGTATGGATAAAGGAATCATGTTTCTTTAATGCGTCTCTTTTTAGGAGCCTTCAAGAGATATCATGCAATTTGTCAATTATTTTTATTTTCAAGATACAATGCTTTATTTGTACAGCCACAGATCTTCAACAGAAGTTTCTATTACCTTAAAAAATAGGGTTTGATGAAATATTCATTATATAAAAGATGCTGCAAAAGCCATAGAGAGAGCTCTTTACATTTAGTGAATTTTAGCTTTAAGCTTGGTAACAAAAATTAGGCCTTAGTTTATTTGCTATATTAGACTTGCTAAATGGTGACACGCTAAGTTGTCATAAAGTATTTGGAATTGTATCCAAAGAACTACCTGGTGCTTCTGTCAAGAATAATTGCAATTAGAAAAAAATAAAAATAAAAAAACTATTATTTCTTCTAACATGGTCTTGATAGGCAAATAGCCATAAGAAACACAAACATTATTCTTCTACTAATATTCCTAAGAGTCTAGCCTGGAAGAAACATAGTTCACAACAGAAAGCAGGGCTACATACAGTCATATAAGGTTGAATAAAGGTAACAGGTTCAGATGTAAATTATTCCTGCCTTTCACATCCATGTTTATTTTCTGTAACTGTTTCTTAAACAGAGGATTTGCAGATAGAATTAGGGGTTTTGCCTTGGGTTGAAAGACTTTCCTTTGGGACTGTAAAATATAAGAAAACAAGAAGAAAGAAAATATAGAAAATACAAGAACACAAAAAGAGAGAAGGTAAGATAATGGATAATTTCCCTCTGATTCTGGAGGACACGTGATTTTTCTCATAAAATTGGAAGAAAATAATCAGACTGATAGGAATTCTTGTGTTAAGGAAGAATATGTTATGCTTAAAATGAAATCAGAAATTGAAGAAGAAACTCAAATGAAGGTGTTAATTACAGGAGCCTATTGTCAGGCAGTATGATGTGGTAACACTCAAGCAAAATGAAAGCTTATGCTGTCCACCAGAGCAGTTAGCAGCATTTCAGTTCTATTTTGATATTTTATTTTTGGGAATCATAAAAATGATGAAAATAGTATTCATACATAAACATTTGGTAGATATCTTAGTAAAAAAAAATCAATGTTAAGAAATATAAATAAATCTATAGCTCACCTATAATGGAAATGTCCATCTAATTAGCAAATATCTGTCAAATAACAATTTCAAAAATTCACCTGTTTAGTTTATAAACTTCATTGATACAGGCAAACAAATAATGTTTAAGTAATTAGAAAACACTCTCCAATACCTACCTTTACTAAAGAAAGCACTAGACAAATTGTCTAATTTGTTTGATATGACTGCCATAGGTCTAGAAGCTGTATGCTGAACAAGCACAATTCATGGGGTTAATCATATAATGTTGTCTCCTATTCTCCTATTAAATGCAATTAGTACTGATATAATAGTTTTTTGACTTATTTGAAAAGAAACTCTGGCAGAATCCATGTACTTATTCATTACTCTTACAATAACATTCTAATCAGACTTTAAGTTTCAAATCATGGTTCATTTTCTGAAATGAACCTCTCCAGTCTCAGTGATACTTCTAAAAGTAGTCTCCAAACTGGAAAACTCAATTTTAAAAATAATAATTATAATAGTATAAAAAACCATCAAATAACTCATAAATTTATCAAACACTGTGAATGACATATAATCTAACTTATTTATCATTATTGGCAGAAATTTAAACAACATATTTAAATCAGGCATATATCATACAGAGTAACCAAAGGTTAAATTGTTAATTCTCCAGAATCCACTCTTGAGAGTCAATGCAATCCCAGCAGGTTTTCTTTTTTTTTTATTATTATTTTTATTTTTTATTGTACTTTGGGCTCTGGGGTACATGTGCACATCCTGCGTCCTGCAGGATTGTTGCATAGGTACATACCTGCCATGGTGGTTTGCTGTCTCCATTACTGCCCCCCACCCCTTGGCCTACATCAGGCATTTCTCCTGGTGTTATCCCTTCCCATCCTCCCTGCCCCTCTGCTGTCCCTCCCCTCCCCTCCCCTCCCTCCACCCCACCACCTAGCCCAGTGAATGTCGTTCCTTTCCCTGTGCCCAAGTGTTCTCATTGTTCATCACCCACCTATGAGTGAAAACATATTGTGTTTGGTTTTCGGTTGTTGTGTCAGTTTACTGAGAATGATGGTTTCTAGATTCATCCATGTCTATACAAAGGACATGAACTTGTCGTTTTTTATGGCTGCATAGTATTCCATGGTGTATATGTGCCACATTTTCTTTGTCAGTCTACCATTGATGGGCATTTGGGTTGGTTCCAGGTCTTTGCTATCGTAAACAGTGCTGCAATGAACATATATGTGCATATGTATTTATAATAGATCAATTTATAATCCTTTGGGTATATACCCAGTAATGGGATTGCTGGGTCAAATGGAACTTCTATTTCTAGATCCTTGAGGAATTGCCACACTGTCTTCCACAATGGTTGAACTGATTTACACTCCCACCAATAGTGTAAAAGTGTTCCGATTTCTCCACATCCTCTCCAGCATCTGTTGTCTCCAGATTTTTTAGTGATAGCCATTCTAACTGCCATGAAGTGGTATCTCAATGTGGTTTTGATTTGCATTTCTCTAATGACCAGTGATGATGAGCATTTTTTCATGTGTTTGTTGGCCACATAAACGTCTTCTTTTGAAAAGTATCTGTTCATATCCTTCACTCACTTTTGAATGGGTTTGTTTTTTTCCTGTAAATCTGTTTTAGTTCTTTACAGACTCTAGATATTAGTCCTTTGTCAGATGGGTAGATTGCAAAAATTTTTTCCCATTCTGTTTGCTGCCAGTTCACTTAATGATTGTTTCTTTTGCTGTGCAAAAGCTCTTAAGTTTGATTATATCCCATTTGTCTATTTTGGCTTTTGTTGCCGTTGCTTTTGGTGTTTTAGTCATAAATTCTTTGCCTGTACCTGTGTCCTGAATTGTGTTGCCTAGGTTTTCTTCTAGGGTTTTTATGGTGTTAGTTCTTATGTTTAAAACTTTAATCCATCTGTAGTTAATTTTTGTATAAGTTGTAAGGAAGGGGTCCGGTAAACTGACTATAATATTTATTTAAAGAGGTGATTATAAAGTTCATATGGATATGCCAAAGGCAAAGAAAGAGACAAGTTTGAAGAGAAAGATTGAAGGAATTATTTCAAAACTTCAATAATTAAAGAAATAGGGTGTTAGTGTACAGATACAAATAGAATAATGGAACAGACTATAGATTCCAGAAAGAGGCCTACACATATGCTTTCAGTAGATTATAACAAAAGTGCCATTGAAATGCAGTGAGGTAACAATGTTCCTTTCAACAAAATGTTTTGACTCTAGTGGGGTTTTACATTAGGAAAAGAAATTAAACTTTGACTTCTACAATACATCATGCATACAGATGAATCTCAGGCACAAAAAAGACCCAAATGTGTAGGTAAAATTATGATGCTAGTAAATATAACAAATAAAAATATACTTACAAAATTAGGACAAGTAAAGATTTCTTAAACTGTTTTAAAAAATAACCATACAAAGACATAAATTGACGAACATCAAAGATTAAAAGTGCATTAAATTATTTCTAAATACAGAAAACGTTCACACAATATGAGAAGATATTGCGATCTATATGTGTGAAAAAGAAGTTATATGTAGAATACATATAGTTTTCCAATGAGTCAATAAAAAGGATAAATTCTTCCTTTCCCCCACAAAAAAATGAATAAAATATTTGAACAGGTAATTAATAGAAGAGGATATCCAAATGTTCTACAAGAATATCAAAAGATGTTCAATCCTTTTTAGTCAGAAGGGAAATAAATATAAAAAGAACCACGAGATGATCTTATAGGAATGACTGCAAAAGAGCAAAAAAAAAAAAAAAAAACACTGACAGAATACCAGGTAATGGAATACATAAGAACTGAAATTCCCAAACATTATAGTTGTTATTTTTAATTGTTAAAATTCCTTTGGAAAACAGTTTAGAGGTGTCTACCAAATGGGAATATATGTATACCCAATATTCCAGCCATCCCACTTCTAACCATTCTGCTACTACCCAAAAGGAATATGCAAATTATGCACCAAAAGGCATGTATTAGAATTTTCATGAGACTTTATAATAACCAAAAAATGAAGACAATTTACTTGGCCATTTGGCAATTACCAATACATTAATAAATATAATGTGGATTATTTGTATAATGTAGTACTATGCATCAATGGGGAAAAACTTGGTGCAACATGTAATAAAAATAAATCTCATTGAGGTCATGATAGGTAAAATAATCAGTAATCAGTAATTACATACAATTTTATTGTATTCATATAAGTTTCAATAATTGGCTTAATTAAACTAATTGAGAGAGGTAACAAAATATAGTTTATTTGAAGAGGGAGCATGGGGGAAAGATTTGGGACTCTTTTTTTTATATATATATATTTTTTTTATTGCATTTTAGGTTTTGGGGTACATGTGAATAACATGCAAGATTGTTGCATAGGTACACACATGGCAGTGTGATTTGCTGCCTTCCTCCCCATCACCTATATCTGGCATTTCTCCCCATGCAATCTCTCCCCAACTCCCCATTCCCCGCTGTCCTTCCTCTATTTCCCCCCGACAAACCCCAGTGTGTGATGCTCCCCTCCCTGTGTCCATGTGTTCTCATTGTTCAACACCCGCCTATGAGTGAGAACATGCGGTGTTTGACTTTCTGTTCTTGTGTCAGTTTGCTGAGAATGATGGTTTCCAGGTTCATCCATGTCCCTACAAAGGACACGAACTGATCATTTTTGATGGCTGCATAATATTCCTGGTGTATATGTGCCACATTGTCCCTGTCCAGTCTATCATCGATGGGCATTTGGGTTGGTTCCAGGTTGGGATTCTTAAATACTTGTTTATAATTATAGTGTTTTTGTAAATCACCTTTTTCCTGCTAGTTTCACCATCTTTGTCATTTATAGATCTATTTGTCAACAGAATTTTCTTCTGATTGTAAGTCATATTATCTTTTGCTCTTGGCTTGCATAGGAAGTTTTGATTGGAAGATTCATGTTTTCCTTTAAAGAGTATAGTGCTTTGTTTTGGCAGATAATTGAGTTAAGTGCTGAATATGTTGATACTTTTTAGCTCTGTTTTTAGTATTTGCTAAGGTGGATCTAGAAAAGCCTTTACTCCAGAGATAGTTCACTTCCACTACTAATTCATGGTTCATCTGTGCTGTCTCCTAATGCTCTGAGGGATTATGGAGGATATTTCTTTTGGTCTATTTTGAGATTGAACGTCTTCCCACCTTGCATTGTGCTCTGGAAATTTTCAGTTTATAACTCTTTGGTTCTTCTTTGTTTATCCTTGGGAGGTTCAAACTTCTCATGTGCAGTCTAGTCCTTAGGAAACCCTTAAAGAGACCCTTACACAAATTTCTGAAGTCCATAGCTTCCACGGGCCCAGAACATTATGCTGAAATTTCTAAGCACCTCAGCACCCCTATCTGCTATTGCCAGCTCCTCAACTCAGTGAGCTCACTTGCTCAGCACGGAATTCCACTCTTTGTATTGTGTCCTAGAAAATGCCTTCAGAGGAAATCCAGGATGATTCCTTGGCTTATCCCATTTCTCTCCCTTCTCTGAGGGATCATAGACCTACATTTCCTGTTGTCCAATGTCTGAGGAGTTATATAAATATGTGCTTTTAAAGTTTTATTGTAGAAAGTTAAATCATGTTCTAGTTAAGCCATTTTATAGATGTTTTAAACTGTTTAAGCAGTTTTATTTAATATAGGAAATTTTTTTTAGTTTGTTTTTTGACTGTTTTGATTTTCTTAAAAATCAGATATTTAGTTGAGTCCTATTTGGTGTATAATAATTAAAACAATAGTTTTGAATTACTCAGAAAGTACTCCAACTTTGGATCATCTACTTTTTGCTATCATTTTCTACTAGGTTCTTCATTTATTAATCCTCATATATTCTTTGTAGAGGAATGATAGTATCCAAATTCCATTTGTTAAAGCTTTCAAACTAAGTATAAAATGGATAAATAAAACAACAATAATAATAACTTTTATCGATTCTACTTACAAAGTAAGTAATATTTTCAAAACAACATGGCATTATTTAAGCAACCCAAGTCAGAGATTGGAATCCTGCTCTGTCACTATAAGCTTTGTGTGCATTAGCAAGTTTTAACCCTGTATCAACTACTATATTCTTATCTCTAAAATCAAAACACTAACCCCTTACTTTATGGGATTAAAAGAAACTGTATAGCAACTGTGTAGCTTCTGAGCTGCTTCACCTGCCTTAGGTCTTTGCTTCAAACATGAGTGTGTCTCTTGAGCATAAGAAACAAGATCACAGATAATTCAATACTCTACGCAGAGAAATTGAGTTAATCAGTAATGTATATATTGTCAAAAAGATGTAAAAGATGAATTATACTATGAGATGAATGGCCTTGTTTTCAAGGTTCCTACCAAAATGCAGAATCTGCTACTTTATTATCCTGACACTTTCTGTTAATGGTAACATGGTTCAATAAATTAATACATTATTTTGTGGGCTGTACATGCATTATGTTAATGCAGGTGTAGAAGCATAATCACAAAAGACAAACTGCAGCAAACTTGTCTGATGTGTGCAAGGATAATGTTACAGACTGTTAATTCTAGCTGGCATTGTAGGGTATGTTATTTGTATGGTTCAGTTTGATATAAAACAAAAAGACTGAAATTAAACATCAATAAATTATAAAAGTATAATATAAACATAAACTTCCTTGGTGATCTGCTGAATTCAAATTAAAGGAAATATTTTGCAAGATTTAACTATCATTGAGGATAACTTAGGGATAGAAGAAAGGTGTTTTCAGTTTTTAAAACATAATTCATCTTAAACCCCTAATTAACGATGTTTTCGACTTTGCTGCAATATTTTTAATATAGCTGCCTGATTGCTGAATATAAAGGAATATTTTCTTGCTAAAATATTTGTTTCTAATTATGAGCCTCTGAGAATATGAGCTACCATCATTTTTTTTCTTAACCAATGCTAAGAATGCACATGTAACAAACAAGAGATATTTGAAGTGTCCCGTTTCAATCAGATGAAACTTGCCATTACCTGAGGATTTAAATGTTCTTTTTTTAAAAAAAAATATTTTAACGTTTATTTTAGATTCAGAGGTACACATGCAGGCTTGTTATATAGGTAAACTTGTAATTTGGGATTGGTTGTACAGATTATTTTATCACCTTGCTAGTCCAGCTTCTACCTTATAGTTTTTTTGTTTTTAAAGAATCGGGGAGAAATGCCAGATATAGGTGATGGGGAGGAAGACAGCAAACCACACTTCCATGTACCTATACAACAGTCTTACATGTTCTTCATATGTACCCCAAAATATAAAATGCAATAAAATATATATTTAAAAAAGAAAAAAAAGAAAGAGAATAAAGTAAAAGGCAAAATGGAAAGCAGAAGAAATATCTCATTCAAAAAATAATGAGTTAATATTATAGATCAGTATTATGAAGTTTCCATAAGTATTTTTCATTTTTAACTTGCTTTGCCTTTATTTTCTTCATCACTCTTAAAAACAATTTATAAATTATACTAGTCTTTTTCTAAAAACTAGATTTGGCTTTGTGGCCACCTTTATTATATATTTTATTTCTGACTCATTAATTTTGCTTATATATTTACTTCTCTATTACATTGTTTTTATTTTAGTTTCTTTTTAGATAGTTATGATACATCTTTTATTTCAGTATTTTTCTTGTCTTTTAAATGCATGTAATTCTGCAACTCTATTTCTAAACCTGGAGTCAGCATCATGATTCACGTACCGTATATTTATATAGTTTGTTCATTATACTTTTTAAAAGATGTTACTGAATTTTCTAGTGGCTTTTTCATTGACTGGTGTTATTTAGATGAGAATTCCTTATATATATGAGATAATGCTTTTTCATTGACTGATGTTATTTAGATGAAAGTTCCTTATCATATATATGAGATATATATATATAACTCATTACTTTATCTGCTTGTTGATTAAATGACATTTCATATATATATCATGGAATACTACTCAGCTATAAGAAGGAATGAATTAGTGGCATTCACCACAAACTGGATAGGATTGGAGACAGTTATTTTAAGTGAACTCAGGAATGGAAAACAAAACATCATATGTTCTCACTCATAAGTGAGAGCAAGGCTTTGAGGACATAAAGGCATAAAAATGACGCATGGACTTTGGGGACTCAGAGGAAAAGGTGGGAAGGGGATGAGAGAGAAAAGACTGCAAATTGGGTTCAGTGTATACTGCTCAGGAGATGAGTGCACCAAAATCTCACAAACCACCACTGAAGAACTTATGTAACCAGATACCACCTGTTCTCCAAAAACCTATGGAAATGTGTGTATACACAAACACACACACACACACACACACACACACACACACACGTATATATATGTGTATAAATATATATAGTTGTTTTCTTATGTTTTCACCTGTTTTTATAATTTTGATTTGATTTGCAGTGGTGTTAGTTTCAAAAAGCTACTCCACCATTACTAGAGGCAAAAAGTCTTTATATTTTGTATATTTTGACTATATATCAAAATGTACTCAGGTTTTAATTTTTATGAGCCAAATTTACACTGTACTAGTCATCTGTATGGGTAAAAAAAATCAGTGATAGTTAAAGGAAATTATAAAGCAGATAGTTATTACCATATACAATAATAATTTGATAAGAAGTTAAACTTTCCACTAACAAAAATTGTTCTATATCTCATATTTTGAGTACTTAAAATTCATCAGAATACTTTGGAAATTGTTTATTTAAGATTAGAAACTAGCAGTGAAAGATAATCATGCCACTGCACTCTGGCCTAGGCAAGAGAACAAAATCCTGCTTCTAAAAAAGAAAAAAAAATGATCAAAATCTGTTTCTATTTTAGCTGGCATTTAAATAATAAGTAATTTCTTATTACTAATTTTATTCATTGTAATATTTCAAATGTATTTCTAAATTATGTTAGCTTAAGGGATTTCTTTATATGTATCTATGTTTTTTCTTCACAGTCTGTAGTCTCATCAAAATATGTAAGGATACTTGTGACACCAAAATAATATCTCATAATTTACATATTTGTAATACTTTCCCCAAATGCCTCTTTTCATTAGTTTTTACTTATATAATTTAATTATATTGAATTACAGATAAAATAAGACTAAAACTCTGTCTTGGGGTTAACCACAAACTACATATTTACAATAGTTTTGGGCATAGGAAATATACTGTTTAGATATCCATTAAGGTAGGGATCCCCAAGCCCCTGATATCAGTCCATGGCCTGTTAGGAACCTGGCTGCACACCAGGAGGTATGCAGCACGCAGGTGAACAATGCTTCATCTGTATTTATAGCCTCTTACTATTGTTGACATTACCACCTGAGCTCCACCTCCTGTCAGAGCAGTGGTGCCATTAGATTCTCATAGGAGCATGAACCTTATTGTGAACTGCACATGTGAGGGATCTAGGTTACATGCTCCTTATGAGAATCTAACATCTAATGATCTATCACTGTTTCTCATCACCCCCAGATGGGACTGTCTATTTGCAGGAAATCAAGTCCAGGGCTCCCACTGAGTGTACATTATGGCGAGTTGTATAATTCTTTTATTATATATTATAATTTCATAATAATAGAAATAAAGTGGACAATAAATGTAATGTGCTTGAATCATCCTGAAACCATACTCCCACCTCCAGTCCATGGAAAAACTGTCTACCATGAAACTGGTCCCTGATGCCAGAAAGGTTGAGGACTGCTGTATTAAGCCACATTTGTTAAATATTCATTTAGATTTTGATTTACATTACTTGTTCTCATACAGGCAATATAATTATGCATAAAGTTAATAAAATATGAATAGTCTATATATCATATTTGGTGCTTGGAGACAATGACTCCCTTTACCATTATTTAAAATAGATCTGCTGCTACTATTGAATAGATAGCACTGTTAACATTAAAAACTGATAATTTAATGTCAGAAGTTTGCCTCCTATATGGAAGGAGTTCCATCCTCCAACAGGTGAATCACAGGACATAAAAAGAGATTATCTGAGTAGATAAAGATTAAGTGATTACCTTGACAATTAATTTGACTTGGGCTTATCAGTGTATCTACCTTTACAAATGAAATGAGAATTGACTAATTTCTCAAAAACAGAGGAAGTCTAACATGGGTCAGACCCATTTCAAATACATATTACATTCGCAGGTGCTGTAATTAATCACTGAAAAGAAGCTGATGGGATGATGTCTTCAGTGGCATCTGCTTTTTAAGCTACTTGTGCTGCTAGCAAAACTCGGCATACATAAGTGGGAACTTATCCAATGATGATAATCTTATAAAGAGGGCATATGAAAGGGTAATTGTTTTTATATTTTAACGTTACTAAAATCCAAACTTATCTTACATTTGATACCAGAAGAAATTTTTCAGAGAGAGGTGTAAGGTGTACATTTTGTTTGTTTGCTGATTTATTAATTAATAGAACTTACATACTAATCTAGTTTTTACCTGAATGAACTTATTTATGTTGATAACATAACATGAGATTAGCTTTTTCCTTAAATATGAATGATTAGTGGTGCCTAACATATCTTCAAAAATGTTAAACCTTGATGCACTGTTGAAATAAGTTTACCAAGTTATCAGTATATGAACACCTGTTAATACAATCAAAGACAGAATAAATTAACACACGTCTCAGAACTGAACATTTTCAAATGTAGATATTGAAAAAATGTAAATTCAGTTGAAGAGATCCAAGGATAATAGCGAAGCAGGAAATACAGACAAATGTAGTAATCATATGTCATATGCATATGAATTATACATATTTAATCATGTGTATGTATAAGAAGAAATGATGTGTGCGTGTGTATCTTCATCAAATTTAAATTTAAACAATTGATCTTCAAAAGCTCCCTGTCATTGTGATGTTATACACAAACAAAAAGGATTATGAGATTCTTTAGGGTCTGAATATAGGGAAGGCTTAGACTCATACTAGATTACTAAATCTATATGCTCCTCTCTAGACCTGAACTCCTTTATCTCTAACAATAGCAAAATGATAACCAACATTTAATTTTTAATCACCAGATAAATGTCATTATGGCTTTAGTCCATGTTTATATCAATTCCAAAATATGTTTACATAACTCCTAAGTAATTTCCTACCTCCAATTTCTAATTCCCTATCACTATACAATATAAGGAAACTCTCTGGACCTACCTGAATCCCTATATTTACTTTTGTCTATAATACCTAAAAACATCTAAAATACAAATATTTATGCTTTGATTTTTTTCCCTAACCTCAATTCCCAACAGTGGCTATGGCAAGCTGCCCTCAAGGAGAGTCTGAGTACAGACCAGCCCTAACATGCCCTCATCTGATGGTATTTCTCTACCCACCCTAGTAGTCAAACATATAAGACATAAACTCTTGGGAGCTTTATGGCCCCACCCATTGCCTGAGAAACCAGAATACTTCCCATGGACAACTTAAGGCAAGCTTATATCTCCCTACTACTGCAGCTGGTGTTCTCTTGAAAATACCACATCCTGGCTGGAGGCCAACTGACTCAGGCCATTACAACAACTCATGACAGAATAATCCTGCTCCTAGGAAGGAGAAAACAATAGCTAATTCCACTGTCTATAACATCCTGTACAACCAGAGGTCCTGAGTGTGTCCAGATGACAACTTCACTGGTAGCATAACCAGCATTTGAGAAAGCCAGCAGACTAAACATATCTACAATCAAGGACTCTTGCAGAATCTATTTCAATCCCCTGTCACCTCTACCAGAGCAGGTGCTGGTATCCATGGCTGGAAGACCTGAAGACAGATTACATCACAGGACTTTTTGTAGCCATTCCCTAGCACCAGTTGAGAACTCAGTAGCTCCACTGAGTGACAAGAATCAGAACAACAATAACAATCACTGCTGTCTAGATCTTAGGAAGCCCCACTCCTAAGGGAATGGGACAAGCACCACATCAAGCGAACAAATAATTTGAACATAAGGCCTTGAGTTCCAGCCCTTTCCACTGAAATAGTCTACTCAAATAAGAAGGAACTAGAAAAGTAATTCTGGTCATATAACAAAACAAGTCTCTATCACAGCCCTAAAAGATTATACTAGCTCCTGAACAATGGATCCAACCTACGAGAAATCTCTGAATTGCTAAATAAAAAATTCAGAAGGTTGATTATTAGGCTATTCAAGGAGATACCAGAGAAAGGTGAAAAACAAAGAAATTAAAAAGAATAATACAGGGTGTGGCTGAAAAATCATCTAGAGAAGCAAAACTTCTGGAAATGAAAAACACACTTAGAGAAATACGAAATGTGCTGGAAAGTTTTAATGATACTCTAGGACAAATATTAGAAGAAAGAACTTCAGAGCTCAAAGACAAGGCTTTTGAATTAACCCAATCAGACAAATACAAAGAAAAAAGAATATAAAGAATGAGCAAAGCTTCCAAGAAATTCAGGATTATATTAAATGATCGAACCTGAGAATAACTGGTATTCTTGAGGAAGGAGACTAATCTAAAATTTTGAAAAGTTGATTTCAGAGACTAATTGAGGAAAACTTCCCTGGCCTTGCTAGAGATCTAGACATCCAAATACAAGAAAGAACACCTAGGAAATTCTTTTCAAAAAGATCATCACATATGCATATAGTCATCAGGTTATCTAAAATCAAGACAAAAGAAAGAATCTAAGAGTTTTGAGACAAAATCATCAGGTAACATATAACAGGTAACCTATAATGGAAAATGTATCAGATTAATAGCAGAATTTTTAACAAGAAGCTTACAAGTGAGAAAGGATTTGGGTCCTCTCTTTAGCCTCCTGAAACAAAATAATTATCAGCCAAGAATTTTGTATACAGCAAAACTAAACTTCATAAATGAAAGGGAGATAAAGTCTTTTTCAGAAAAACAAATGCTGAGAGAATTAACCACTACCAAGCCAGCACTACATAAATGCTAAAAGAAGTTCTAAATCTCAAAATAAAACTTCGAAATATACCAAAATAGAACCTCCATAAAGCATATATCTTACAGAGCATAAAAAAATACAGTGAAAAATAACAAGATATTTAGGCAACGATTAGCATGATGAATAGAACAGTACGACACATCTCATACTAAAGTTGAATGTAAATGGTCTAAATGTTTCACTTAAAAGATACAGAATGGCAGAATGAATACATTTCCACTAACTAAGTTACTTCTGTCTTCAAGAGACTTACCTAACACATAAGGACTCACATAAACTTAAGGTAAATGCATAGAAAAAGATATTTCATGCAAATGGAAACCAAAAGCAAGCAGGAATAGCTATTCTTATATCATGAAAAAACAGACTTTAAAGCAACACAGTAAAAAAAAAAAAGACAAAGAGGGATATTTTTTAATGATAAAAGGATTAGTCCAATAGGAAAATATAATAATCCTAAATATATATATACACCTAACACTGAAGATCCCAAATGTATATAAGCATTACTACTACACATAAGAAATGAGATAGATGGCAACACAATAATAGTGGGGGACTTCAACACTCCACTGATAGCACTAGACAGAAAGTCAGTAAAGAAATGATGGATCTAAACTATACCCTAGAACAAATGGACTTATCAGATATTAATAGAACATTTTACCCAACAACTGCAGAATATACATTTTTGTCATCAGCACAGCGAACATTCTCCAAGACAGACCATATGTTTATGGTCTCAATACATTTAAGAAAACTGAAATTATATCAAGCATCCTCTCAGTATTCAGTGGAATTAAATTGGAAATTAACTACATACTAAAGAAACCCTCAAAAATATATATTACTTAGAAATTTATCTCTCTTGAATGATCATTGTGTCAACATTGAAATCAAGATGGAAATTTAAAAAACTATTTGAACTGAATGATAATAATGATGTAACTTATCAAAACCTCTGGGATACAGCAAAAAAAAAAATGTGCTAAGAGGACATGAGCAATAGCATTAAATGCTTAATCAAAAAGTCTGAAAAAGCACAAATAGATTATCTAAGATCACACTTCAAGCAATTAAAGAAGCAGAAACAAACCAAAATCAAACCTGGAAGAAGAAAAGAAATAGCGAATATCAAAATAGAACTAAATAAAATTGAACCAAAAATACATAAAAGATAAACTTTAAAAAGCTGTTTTTTTGAAAAGATAAACAAAGCTGATAGACCATTAGCTAGATTAACCAAGACAAGAAGAGAGAAGACCCAAATAAACTCAATTAGAAACAAAACAGGAGATATTACAACCAATATCCCAGAAATACAAAATATCATTCAAGGCTACTATGACTGACTTTATACACACAAACTAAAAAGTCTAGATGTTATAAATTCCTGGAAATATACAGTCCTTCTAGATTAAATCAGGAATAGAAACTCTGAACAGACCAATACAAGTAGCAAGATTTAAATAGTTATTTGAAAAACTGCCAACAAAAATGTCCAAGACCACATGGATTCACAGTGAAATTCTAACAGACATTCAAAATGAATTGGTACCATTCTTAATAAAACTATTCCAAAAGTTACAGAAAGATGGAATCCTCCCTAAATCATCCATGAAGCCAGTACAACTGTAATACCAAAACCAGAGAAGGACATAAAAAAAGAAAACTGCAGACCAATATCCATAATGAAAGATGCCAAAATCCTCAACAAAATACTAGCTAACTAAATCCAGCAGCATATCAAAATTCAATATACGATGATCAAGTGGATTTCATACAGGTGATGCAGGGATGGTCCTATGCAAGTCAATAAATGTGATACATCATATAAACAGAATTAAAAACAAAAATCATATGATCATCTAAATAGATGCAGAAAAATGCATTTGACAAAATCCAGCATCACTTTACATTTAAAACCCTAGAAAATTTGACATAAAAGAGACATATCTCAAGGTTAAAAAAGCCATCTATGGCAAACCTACAGCCAGCATTATACTAAATGGGGAAAAGTTGAAAGCATTCCTCCTGAGAACTGGAACAAGACAAAGATGCCCACTTTTACCACTTTTATTCAACATAGTACTGGAGGTCCTAGCCAGGGAAATCAGACAAGAGAAAGAAATAAAGGGCATCCAAATCAGAAAGAGGAAGTCAAACTATTGTCGTTTACTAATGATGTGATTATATAACTGGAAAATCCTAAATAGGCATCTTAAAAGTTCCTAGATTCGATAAATAAATTAAATAAAATTTTAGAATACAAAAATCAGTGTACACAAATCAGCAGCAGTCCTATACACCAACAACTACCAAGCTGAGAACCGAATCAAGAACTCAACGCTTTTAACAACAGCTGCAAATGAACAAACAAAAATACTTAGGAATATACCTAACCAAGGAGATGAAAGATATCTACAATGAAAACTAGAAAATACTGCTGTAAGAAATCATAGGTGATACAAACAAATGGAAACACATCCCATGCTCATGGATGGGTAGAATCAATATAGTGAAAATGACCATAGTGCCAAAAGCAATCTACGGATGAAATACATTTCCCATTATCATTCTTCACAGAACTAGAAAAACCAATCCTAAAACTCATATGGAACCAAAAAAGCAGCCTTTGTAGTCAAAGCAAGTCTAAGCAAAATAAGAAGAAGAAGAAAAAAAAAACCTGGAAATATCACATCACCTGACTTCAAACTATACTACAAGGCTATACTTACTATGGTACTGGTATTAAAACAGCCATGTATACCAGTGAAAAAGAATGGAGAACTCAGAAAAAAGTCAAATATTTAGAGCCAATTGATCTTCAACAAAGCGAAGAAAAACATTAAGTGGGGAAAGGGCATCCTGTTCAACAAACGGTGCTGGGATAATTGGTAAGCCACATGTAGAAAAATAAAACTGCATCCTCATCTCTCACCACATGCAAAAATCAACTTAAGATGAATCACATACTTACATTTCACACCTGAAACCATAAAAACAACAGAAAATAACACTGGAACAACTCTTCTAGATATTGGATTCAGAAAAAGTTTGTGACCAAATACCTAAAATCAAATGCAACAAAAATAAAAATAAATAGGTGGGACCTAATTAAACTAAAAACATTCTGCACAGCAAAATAAACAATCAACAGAGTAAAAGACAACCCACACTATGGGAGAAAATACATCACCTGACTTCAAACTATACTGCAAGGCTATACTTACTATGATACTGGTGTTAAAACAGCCATGTATAAAAGTGAAAAAGAATGGAGAACTCAGAAAAAAGCCAAATATTCAGAGCCAAATATTTATAGCCACAAACTATACATCCAGCAAAAGAATAATATTCAGAATTTACAAGCAACTCAAACAAATCAGCAAGAGAAAAACTAATAATCCCATCAAAAAGTAAACAAAGAACATAAACAGACAATTTACAAAAGAAGATATACAAATGGCCAACAAACCTATGAAACAGTATTCCACATTACTAGCAGAGAAATGCAAATTAAAACCACAATGAGATACCACTTTACTCCTGCAAGAATTACTGTCATTAAAAAATCAAAAAATAATAGATGTAGGTGTGGATGTAGTGAAAAGAAAACAATTTTATCCTCCTCATGGGAAATGTAATCTAGTACAACCACTATGGAAAACAGTATGAATATTCCCTAAAGAACTAAAAGTGTATTTACCATTTAATCCAACCTTCCCATTATGGGGAAGACATACTTTCTATCCAGAGAAAAATAAAACATGATATGAAAAAGACACTTATACATGCATGTTTACAGAAGCACAATTCACAATTGTAAAAATATGGAACCAGACTAAATACACATCAACAAGTGAGTGAATAAACAAAATGTAATATGTAATATATATATATATAATGTATATATGTACATTATATATATATTATGTGTGTATATATATGTATATCTGTGTATGTATATATACACATATACATATATATACACATACATGTATATATATACACATACACATATATGTGTATATATGTATATATACACATACACACATATATGTATACATATATATGTGTGTGTGTGTATGTGTGTGTATATATATATATATATATGCACACACATACACACACACACACACCATAGAATACAACTCAATCATGAAAATAAATGAAATATGGCATTCACAATAATCTGGATGGAGTCGGAAACTATTATTACAAGTGAAGTAATTCATGGATAGAAAACCAAATAGTGTGTGTTCTCATATATGAGGATATAAAGGCATACGAAATATATGATGGACTTTGGGGACCTATGGGGAAGAGTGAGTGGAGGTGAGGAATAAAAGACTATGCAGTAGGTACAGTGTATACTGCTTGAGTAATGGGTTCACTAAAATCTCAGAAATCACCACCAAGGAACTTATCTATGTAACCAAAAACCATATGTTCCACCAAAATTGTTAAAATAAATTAAAATAGATATGTTTATTACTTACAGATGGAATCAAGGCAACAGAAGCCTAGCATTCATTGCTAGCCAGTCTCTCAAAGCTCAGGAAAGCTGTCTGGGGTGAATGGAGTCTCATCTATGAATTCCCCACTTGTATCACAGCTGAGTGACCCTGGAAAATAGCCTGCCCTGGTTTTTATAACCCAGGGATATGTATATAATTGCACATCAGGCCATTTCTTCTTCCAGGCAAAGCTAACAACCAGGTGCATTGCCTCAAGTACTGCCCACTGGAAAGATTTCCCTTCACCACTGTCTTTCAAGGATGTTCTAGAGAGAGGCTGTAGTGCTACAGCTATCCACTTTTGGTTGGTACCTGCGTGTCATGCGGAACAATCTGTAAACCATACCCAAGTCTTGTCTTTCTCTGTCAGCTGGCCAGAGGGAATGCCCCATGAGGCTATCGGTGAAGATGAAGAGAAAGTAATGTGTAAAGATTGGGAACCATGGGCATTTGGCCGTTTTTCATAGAATGTATTTGTGTCTTTAGGGCTTTCTAGGGCCTGATTATGTTTATATGACTTCCACTGGATGATGGAGTATTGCTGTGTATGTTCAGCTTTATGGCTTGGTGAGTCAGAAAACAGCCAGTACATGATAGGCAGCTCAGGTCACATGGTAACATGGTAACCCATGGTTATGTGTTCAGTTTATATAAAAGTCCAATAGCAGACCAAGAACTGTTTCTCAGAAGGACAGTAGATACCTGGGAATCATAGTAGTGCCTTGCTCCAAAATCCTAAAGACTTACACTGTGATTCACCTATAGGGACCGAAGGAATGCCTCAAACTGCATCCCTATCTGGCATTGACACACCAGCACCATTGTATCTGTGATTATATGGCAGAAGTGGTAGAACAGCTTTCACAGTAGCCTGGACTTGTTGCAGAGCCTTCTCTTGTCCTGGGCCCCATTCAAAACTAGTAAGTTTTCAGGTCACTCCATTAATGGGCTGGAATAACACATGGGCTGGAATAACACACCCAAATGAGGATATGTTGTCTCAAAATTCTAATTAGACGACTAGGCATTGCGTGTTTTTCTTGGTTGTAGGAGGGAGCAGATGCAATCCAACAACTTAGAAAGGATATCTCAACATCATTGGACTCTGAGAAATCTTACTAAGTTGAAAAGATTAATAATTTTAGTCAGATTTATTTCTTTTTCTCTGATGCAACTGTTTTACCAATAAGTTCAGAATAGTTGTTACTTCTCACTCTCTATGTCTAATCAGCATGATGTTCGTCAGTGTAATGGCACAGAGAAATATCTTGTGGAAAGAGAAAGGGTTCAAGATCTCTATGAACTAAATTTTGACACAGAACTAAAGAGTTGATATACCCCTGAGACAGGACTGTGAAGGTGTATTGCTGGCCTTGCCAGATGGATGCAAACTGCTTCTGGTGAACTTATTAACAGAGATAGAGATAAAAAATTTCCCAGGTCAACAGCTTACACATACCAGGAACTGAAAGGCTTGTTGATTTCCTAAAACAGTAAATTTACCTCTTGCACAGCAGCTGTAGTTGGAGTTGGCACTTGGTGAAACTTTTAAAAACCCACTGTAATTCTCCAATATTCATCAATCTTCTTCTGAATAAACCATATAGGAGAGCTGAATAGGGATGTGGAGAATCACCACCCTGCATCTTTCAAGTCCTTAAGGATGGTACTAATCTTTGCAATCATTCCAGAAATGCAATATTGCTTTAGATGTACTATTTTTCTAGGTAGATGCATTTTAATGGCTTCCATTTGGACTTTACCAATATAATACCCACCATTCTACAAGTCAGGAAAGCCATATAGGAACTCCGCCAGCTACTAAGTATATTTATTCCAATTATGCATTTTCGAACTAAGAAAATAACCACAGGATAGATTTGTGGACTCACTGGACCCACTGTGAATGAATGGGGCCTGAAACAAAATTCCTTCATCATCCTATCCTCTGACTGGAGGACTAAGTAATGTTTTGAGTCTCTCAAAATCTATGTCAGTTCAGAGCCTGTGTCCAGTAATCTTAAAAAATCATATTATTTTCTTTCCTTCAAATGCACAGTTACCCTGGTAAAAGGATGTAAGTTCCTTTGGGAAAGTCTGGGGAAAAGAATAAAAGTATAAATATTTCATAGTGTATCAAAATTCTTCCCCAAGGTGACCCCAGGTTAGCTTTCCAGGAGACAAATGAGTTGTATGGCACTTGGCATAAAACTGCTTCTCTGAAGAGTAACAACAATCGTCCCATGCACAAGATGATCAACACAGACCTTAGCAGAATCCAGGAAAGCCCAGAGATCCAAAAAGCCCTTGGAGTACCACACAAGATGATTCATCTTAGAGTCTTGAAGAAGAACCCACTAAAAAAAAATCTAAGAATCATGTTGAAGCTAATCCCATATGTAAAGACCAAGCACTGGAACACCATTCTTGATCAGACCAGGAATCACGAACTTTGCGTGGATAAGGTGTCGGCAGCAGCAGCAGCAGCAGTGCTAAAGGTCAAATCAGATGAGAAAGATATTATAGGCAAGAAGCTAGGGAAGAAAACAAAGGAGGCTCTTTATGTTAAGAAGAATAAGAAACCTCTGGTGGAGAAAAAGGCAGCAGCTACCAATGAACTGGCACTTGCAAAGAAGCCAGCAGAAACAAAATTAACCACAAAACAAAACAAATCTGCTGCATAAACCCTTAAATTTGTTTATTCTGTAAAAGTCAAATCATTTCTGACAGCTTATTTTGAATAAAGACCTGATCAAATAGGCGGTGAAAAAAAAAAATAAGACATTCTGTGTCTACAGATTGGCTTAAGTCTGGTCATTGACTGAGTGGCTATGACTGTCTGGTTTTACAACTGGAGTTAGATTTTTGTTCACATCACCTGGAACTGTTTTGCTTATATGAATCAATTAAGAATCTAGTAGGCTTTCTATCTATTTGATTTCTAGGAACACCATGATTAATAACCAATGTCATATGTCTGCTCAAGCTGTAAGTCTGATGGTTGCTTTGACTCTACTGTCCTTTATAGAAAGAACCCGCACCTTGTCGTTGGTGGCTCAGTGCTGCCACTTCACCTATCCTGTTATCCAATTGCTCTCATTGCATTTAGATTTTCAGTGCCTGAAATTTCTACTATAACGTCTGCCCTATAGGGAAAAGTAGTCATTGAGAAATTCAAGAACTCAGGAACTCTTACAAATTTATGTATCAAAAAGTATGTGAGTTATGTCTTCTGGACCCTCTAACATTCCAATCATCAGAAGCCTTTGAATTTCTTCTTTTACATTAAATTAAATGTGATCAGGCATCTGCAAATTACTGAGTGAGCCATCTTTGATCCATGTTTTGGCCAACAAACCAAACTATTAGATCCCTTTCTAACTCCCCAAGCTGCAATATTAAATGAAATATATTTGCTTGTGGACCCATATCAATCAATTTAGCCTGATACAACTTTTTATTACATCTACCATTATCCCACATCCTTAATATCCACTCCTATGCGTATTCCCCAGATTTCTGCTAGTATAAGTTAGAAAACTCAAGTGGTTCATTTAGAGTGTAGTACATCTCCTCATGGCCCACACTTTGTACCTATCTTAGAGGGCTCTTCTTGAATTTAAGTCTACTTATATATCTAGAAGCAAAGAGGGGTAGTAGAGGTGGGACAATCAGCATTGTTTTGCATTGCAACTGCCTCAAGGAAGGCCATTACTGTTTTCACAGTCAACTGGGGCTAATCCCCTCAAAGGTGGAAAGACTAATTTCACTCAAGCAGGGATATGACAGACCACTGAGGTTGGAAAGGTTGTTTCCTCTGGAGATGGAGAGACCACTTTTGCTGGGAGTGGGAAGACCTCTTCCACTGTAAAAGAGGACTTTTTAGAATTTAGGTATTCAGTGTCCTCAGCTTCACTAGAGTTTCCCCACATCTCCCCACTGCAATTCACAGGGTCCTATTATTTCCCAGTCATCACGCTCATTTAAATAATAGACTTATTTGAGGCTGGGAGTTCAATTTGCTTTGTAAATCAGGAAAATTCCAAAAAAAATGTCTTGTGTTTATTTTCAAAAATTTCAGCCTCCTTGCCACAGGAGATAAGGCTTTACTTCAGGGCAGACCCATAAGCTCGCATATTGTTTATGGAGTGCTTGAGCTGAGAATTTGAATCCCTGGGCTTATATTTTTCTTTCACTCCTTTTGTCTCCCACCATTAGGAACAACCAACCAAGGTCATTATATTCTTTAGTTTCTCAAAAATATTTAAAAGTATCATATACAGTGACTTATCTCTTTGTGTCTTATAAGTAGTTGACTAGGAATATTCAAGGCACATATTTTGCCTATCTCTGTAAACAGTTCACATTACAAACTATCATTTCTCTCTTTATTATTGGAATATGACACTTAGCATCTTAATATCTAATCAGATTAGAGAGTTATATTAATCCATTTTAGCATTGTTATAAAAGAATACCTGAGACTGGGTAATTCATAGAGAAGAAAGGTTTATTTGACTCATGTTTCTGTATGCTGTACAGAAAGAGTGGCACCAGGATCTGCTTCTGGTGAGGGCTTCAGGAAGCTTCCACTCATGGTGGAAGGTGAAAGGTGGAGGAAGAAACGGGAGAGACAGACCAGACTCTTTTTAACAACCAGATACAGCAGTATCTAATAGAGCAAGAATTCACTCATTACTCCTGGGATGGCACCAATCCACTCACGAAGAAGCTGCCCCATGAACCAAGTTAAGTCCCACCAGATTCCACTTCCAACACTGGGACTCTCATTTTACTATGAGACCTGGAGGAAACAAATATCCAACTACATCAAGAGTCAATTTCAGAGACCCCAAAACCAATTCATACAATTCATCTTTTAAATTTGTTCACTCTGGAATCACCTTCAGTTAGCATATATATTATACATATATATTATATATATATATATTTATATATATATGTATAAAACACCTTCAATACTACAGTGAACAAATTTGAAAGATGAATTGTATGAATATATATGTATATATTCATATATACACACACACACACACACATATATAAATATATATATATATATATATATACATATACATATATATATTTGGGGGATTGGCTTAGACTATTACAGAGGCCAAAAAGTACCATTGCCATCTGCAAGCTGAAGAAACAGGAAAGCCAGTAGTATAATTTAGTCTGAGACTGAAGGCCTGAGAACAAGAGTGACAGCAGCCTATTTCCAGTTCAAGGCAGAATGCCTGAAAACCAGGAGCTAAGGACCACTGGTATGAGTTAGAGTCCAAAGGTCCCAGAACCAGGAGCTCTAATGCCTGAGGGCAGAGAAGGTGGATGGCTCAACTCAAGGGGAAAGAAAGAGTTCATCCTTCTGTCAATTTGTTCTATCTGGGTCCTCAAAAATTGAATGGTGCTGTTCCACTTTAGTGAGGGTGAATCATTACTCAGTCTACTGATTGAAAAGCTAATCCCTTCTGGAAGTACCCTCACAGACACATGCAGGTATAAGGATTTGCCAGCTATCTGGGCATCCCTAAACCCAATCAAGTTGACACATAAAATCAACCATCATAGTCTTTATCTAACATCCCTATTCTCAATGTTAAAAAGATTTGTAAAAATGAAGACTGGAAACCACATATTAACATGGTTATCCAAACAGTCTGTCATTAGACTGTTCCTGAACTGAAATTTAAAAAATTTTTATAATGCATAAGTTTAGTTTATTTTGAATTTGGCTTATTGACTTTGTTGCTATTACTATCATTACTTTTGTTATTGGGGAGGGGAAAGGGAAGGATGATTAGTCTTTACTCATTCTGAAAAGCAATATACGCAGGCTTACCTCAGAGATATTAAGAGTTTGTTTTCAGACCACTGTAATAAAGTGAATATTGCACTAAAGTGAGTCACATGAATTTTTTAGTTTGTCAGTGCATATAAAATTATGTTTTCACTGTATTATAGTCTATTAAGTATGCGTGGCATCTTCTTTAAAAAACAATATACAAACCTTAATTTAAAATATTTTATTGGTAAAATATGTTGACACAGAGAAACAAAAAAAAAACGACATGTTGGAAAATGGCACCAACAGGCTTATTTGATGCAGGGTTACCACAACATTCAGTCTGTAAAAGCAATATCTGTAAACGAATAAAGTGAAAGCCAATAAAATGAGATATACCTATAGATTTTCTAGAATTTGAACAAAATGGTTAAGCAAGGAGACATGGCACTATAGCATCCTATAATGGTCAAGTATAGGAGTTATGAGTGAGGGATTCATAGAAAAGGAGAAACAGTAATGAATATAAATGTTCTTCCATTTGGGTCATATTCCTACAGAAAGTATTATCACATAAACTATATTGCCACCGTGAGGAGTTATTAACATAAAAAGTAGCTAAATAAAGCAGTGTAACTAAATTATAGTTCAGTTAAACTGTCAGGTGTAGACAGTTCAGCTGTCTCATACATGGTATATTAGTTTTCTATTGCTACATAACAAGTTACCACAAATTTAATGGTGTAAAACACAAATGTATTATCTCACAGATTTTGTACATTGAAAGTTAAATTTGGCATAGGCTTCATAAAGCTGAAATCAAGATTTTGGCAGGGCTGCCTTCCTTAATGGAGCCTCTAGGGAATAATCTACTTCCAAAGTCATTCATATTGTTGGCTAAATTTATTCCCTTTGCTCATAGCAATGAAATTTCCATTTCCTTACTCGCTGTGAGCCAGAGGTCTGTCTTTTCTCCTAAATGCTGTCTATATTCTTTCTCATGGCCCCTTTCATGTTTTAAATTTCTATATTCATCCACCTGGCCCCACTCATGCTTTGAATATCTTTGACTTCTTCCACTCCCTCAGCTCTTTGACCTTTTCTACCTTTAAGGGTATGTATAATTACATTGGACCTGGTCTCCAGGACTGTCTTATCCAGGTTATACAGGATTTGAAGATCCATGACCTTAAATAAAACCGCAAAATCTTTTTGCCTTATAATGTAACATTTTCATAAATTTTAGGGATTTTGGTGTAGACCAAATCTTCAGTGGTTCATGCTGATGACCTATAAGTATACCTTTAAAAACATAATGGCCAGGTATGATGGATCATGCCTATAATCCCAGCACTAGGGAAGGACAAGGCTGGCAGATCAGCTGAGGTCAGGAGTTCAAGGTCAGTCTGGCCAACGTGGTGAAACCCTGACTCTACTTAAAATACAAAAATTAGCCGGATGTGGTAGCACACACTTGTAATCCCAGCTATTCGGGAGGCTGAGGCAGGAGAATCACTTGAACCCAGGAGCTAGAGGTTGCAGTGAGCTGAGATCAGCCATTGCACTCCAGCCTGGGCAACAGAGCAAGACTGTTTCAAAATAAAAAATAATAATACAATAATAAACAAATAAACATAATGGAATTACCCAAAACACTTAAGCCAAATTTGAATGTATGTTAAATAATTGTATATGCTTATGTACATATTTTTATATAAATTCAGGTATACATGCATTTTCCCAAAATGTCTAAGTCATTGAACTGAGATATACTTTTCCATATACCTCCCAATTGCCTCAGCCCAACATTTAATTTCAGTGTGTGGAAAAAACAAACAAACATTAAAACATGTCTTAAGAAGTCAAACGTCTTTGTATAAGTGATTTTAATTTAGCAAATCATTAAAGCAATTTTATTAACAAAATATCAAGGAGCCCTTACGATATGTCCACTTAATTTTGTTCCTTTTCTTCATCATGGACAATGTTTGTTCTATTTTCTGCTGAAGAGTACATTAGCTGTTTCTGAATTATGGTCACATTTTACTGCTTAAATACAGAAAGGCAAAATTGTTTTAAAATAGGCTGCACTACCTTGTATTTCTCTGTGGGAAATTCTGGGAAGAAATGAAAATGATTTTAGCTACTGTAGTGTAGCACTGCCTACATCAAAATAGAATGATAATTATGTTGCAGGTGGCAAACTACTCAAGGTACCTGCAGAGTACAGATAAAGTGGTTCGTTGGCCATCCATTTCCCTGGTGGTTTAGCTTAATCTGAAGAATATGTATCATGCATATTAATCCAAATAGCCCTGAAGTCCAGCCAGTTGGATAAAGTACACTTAAATCTGCCTTTAAGAATATGTTTTATAATACAAATTTTTTTTGGTTTTATTAAACCTAGTGGGTATTTTTAAACCTATCTGGAAGCCCAGATTGTTACTCTAAAATGTTTATCCAGAATTTTCACCCTTGTGATATTAGCCAACAATAAGAAATGTAATGATGCCCTGCTTGTGTGCCGTGTCAGAAAATGTTCAAAGTATTACATCATGGTTAAAAATATGTAAACTCTCAGTCTGCGTAATTAAAGCAGGCAGATAGCTAAAGTAAAGTGGAAAATTTCCAATTCCCAAGAATAAATCATTACATCTCTCTTTAAAGAGACATCAGTGTCAAAAGTAAAAGCATAGCTTTTTTTTTTTTCTTTACTTTTTAGAATAGCCCATTTCTACAAAAACATTTATGGACTATATATACTAAACTTTCACATGTATTTTAAGATATTGTGCCATTATGCCAGACGGGATTATTCATTTAATCTGTTGATTACACAACATACATGATGAGATGATAAGTGGCTTGTGACTTAGAACACAAATAATAATCCAACAACAGCAAGTATGATGCCAACTACCATTTATAAATCAATAGTAGCTCTAATTCACTGATGTTCACAGATTTTCAGTCTTTTTTACAATTTGTCTGATTACCTCTATTCATTTTAGACAGAATAACTACAAAAATTGCATATTATCCAGTATCATTTTACTGCTTAAAATTAACATTTCTTAAACTATATAACCAAATAAAATAAATATTAAATATATTTTATTTGGAAGAAAACTAAATAAAATGAGAACTTCAAATATTTATAACAGACTTATCTATACATCTCATCTATTATTTTATGATTTACAAAGTAATTATTTGAATTAGAGAAGTAATAAATATATTTTCTTATATAAGCCTTGAAAATTGTATTCAAAGATAGAGGAACTTTGTGCATAGCTCCAAAAGTGACCATGATTCTCACCAACAAATACCAATGACGCTTTTGGCTAAGGTTACCTTTTCCCATTTCCTATTTGAGAGTCTTATATTAGGAGAAAAGCAAAGTACAGCCATTTTAAAAAATATACCTCCTGTTAATATATGAGTTAATAAATGGAAATTTTCAAATCAGTAAATGTTGAAAATAAATTCAGGAATTTTTTTTTCATTTGACTTAAGGCAACATTCTTATTAAACCCATCTTATTATTTTTTATCCTACAGTTTCAGGCTCACTTTCTTGGCTGCTGAAAATCTCTACCCAGAAATTTAACAAAGCATAAACAATGCTTTATCTAAGCTCTTTATTCTCCTAAGTTAAAAAACCAAACAAGAATAGTGTTACTTTATAAACACAATTTTTAAAAGATGAAATCTGTATAAATTATCCATATATACCATACAATATTAAAAGGAAATATGATTTCTTATTTTTATTTTAATTCTACAACTGAAGCAAAAAAAAATTAAAAAAACGTAATTTGATAGATAATCCCAGAAATACAATGTTATATATAAATTAAGAAAGCGTCTGTTCTGTTGTAGAATTCTTATTTTTTTACTTTTTAAAATAATATAAAGGAAATATATTGAAAACATTCAGTGAGAATTTTTATAGGTTGTACTTTTTGCTGTGTAATTTCTGATTTCATCTAGAATCTCCAGGAAGCTTCAGGGTTGTTTAGAATGTGTGAGTGACAGTGAATGATCTGCTTATCTGTCTACCTAAAAGGTCTCTAAGTGAAAAATAAGCTTTATGGCCTCTAGTCATCAGTTATTCACCATTGAAATTTGATGGACTCAATTTGCTAGAATAGATGTTCTCCATAGATGTTGTTCAGGGAAAAATTCAGAATTCTAAAATTTTTGTGGACACAATGGAAGCAGTTAAATATTTCAAAACTGGTAAACAAGTCAGTACAAATTGCATTGCAATCATTACTTTGTCATTATCTTATGTCTCATGATTTCTATAAATAATGGAAGATTTTTCTTTGTTCACTAGACTATCTCTCAATCCTGTCACTAAGGATATAGGTTTTAGTTCTGATTCCTTTCTTTTAGATCCCAGGAAGAATTTTGAAAATTCGTTTTGTGTCTCTTGCCTCTAACTATGTGTGAGTCATTCCAGTCTAAACAAATCTTTGGCTGATACTTTTGCAACATTACATGTAGTTAGTTGAGAAGAGAAATGAATTTTGAGTGCTTAATATTTGGCATCTGCAGAGGATTTTAATACATCATTATCTAGGACACAGTACCTGAACTTGTTGCATCAGAGCCACCAATGACTAGCAAACATAGAGGACTCATCAGAATTTTACACTATTTGTTATATTCTTTCTGAAGTTATAATCCTTCTATTTAAACATTATTTTAGGATGCATAATGGAGGTTATTATCCTTCCTGTACCTTTTATTACCTTAAAGGTTATGCCCAAAGTGTTTATGAGTATTGCTGTATTATTGTTTTTTAAGTGTTTATATTATGCTAAGTGTTTAATATGATTTATTAATTTATAATGTCTATCACTTTATGACATGACTATATATTTCCATTGTTGGATATTTTAAAAATGAATCTGCATTACTACAGAATATTTAGTTTTAAGCTTATCACATAACCCATAATTGTGGTCCTTGTCTTTTGCTGGTTGCACGATTGCCCTTTTTTTTACGTAATTAGGTTGTAGGAGTTATGAATACATGCTTTGAAATACGATAGACAATGCTTCCTCAATGCTTCATCCTCATACCTGCTGAAGCATATGAACAAATTTTGCATTAACTCAGTCCTGTTTATTCAGGTTATGCTTGGATTAAGCCTCAAATATTGTATTTAACCCCGTATTAGCCTAAAATGGATCAGTCTTCCCCCAGTAGAAAGATGAATCACAGAGGGGAGATTATAAATATAATTCTGATCCAGGCTGCACTCACAGTGGGTACATTGGTTCCCAAACTATCATGTTGATCATTTCCTTTGCTCTTGAATATAAAGTCAAGGTAGACATTTAAAGTAGCAGGTGTAAATACCTCATTGATCTCTTGATCTGCAAAGGAAGATCCATTATTATGAGAAATGTTACATTAAAGCCTTTTAAATTGACCCACTTCAGTCAAAAATAATAAATTTTATAAAACCCCTCATCTTTTGTTGAATAGTAGATATTAGCGTCATTCTCAAAGATGTTAAGAATAGAGAGAAAGTGATTTTTTATTATATCCCTATTCACTTTATCAGTGTGATCTCCCAAGAAAACTCAGACTGATTATGATGAATGGCAGTGGTCTACTGCAAGCCTAAATAAGTATTAGTCTCAATCATAGTTGTTGTGCCAAATGTAATATCATTGCTAGAATTTCTCTATATAGCCACTTGTACCTGGTATGGGGCTATTGACCTGAGAAGTATGTATATTTTTCTCGTATTTATTAAAAAGAAAGGTCAGAAATAGTTTGTGTCTGTGTAGATAGAAATGAATATATATATATTCATTATCTTGACCTGGGACTAAGTTGAATTTTCTGTTCTCTGTAATTGCAATTTGAAGAAACTTGATTGTATGTTAATTCCATAAAATATCACAATAGTTCCTCTACTGATGAAATTATGTCAACTGAACTTGGAAGTGGCTTATATTTTTGATATCCTGATAAGACCCATGAATTCCAGTGAGTGAATTACAAACCTTACAAACTTTCAGGGACATGCTACTTGAGTTAACATTTTAGGGTTTCTATGAATAGGAGTGAACTGCAAGCTAAAGGACATGTTATTGCAGAGTTCCAATGTTCCCATAAAAACATGGTATAGTGCTTGATAATCCTCACCAGCTTAGAGGGAGCATGTATAATACTTGGGAATAACAATCTAACCTATTCATTGGAGAATCTTGGGGCTGCAGTTTTGTAGAGTCCAAAGCAAGAGGAGCTCAACTGTAATTCCATACAAGCCATGAGGTCACTTAGGCCCAAGGGCCTCATAGATATTATCATACTAAAGGTATTAGTGGTAAATAAAGATCCCATTTAGACTCTTTGGAATTGCAGCCATCAATATGACAGTCATAATTGGGACACATAGGGTTTTGCCATCTACAGAACATGTAGAGTTTCGCCATATGCATCTTTTAAAAATCCATGGTTTAAATGCTGTTCCACCTTGATATTGTTTGGGTGTCTAACCATGAGATTTCAAAGGGCTATTTAACCAGAACCTTCCATTATTAGCAAGGTGTACTCAGATATTGACTCATAAGATCAGGCATAACTAGAAGCAAAGCATCTGTAAGAAAAAATAACAAAGAGAATGGAATTGAGTAGAGAGATAAACTCTATGAACAGGTAACCCAGACTCCTTTGTCTCCTAACCCTAATGTTCCTCAACTCACAGTGAGGCTACTTTAAGGAGGGAGATTCCCTATGACTAGTTAATGGAAGAGGAAAAAATATAAAGACTGGTTCAATAAAAAATTGGCTAAGTATGTTGGTGAAAGTAGAAAATGGACTACTCCTGTAATATATACCCATGAAGGGCTAGCCCTGAAAGAAAGCAATAAAAAATTCCTATCACTGTTAGAACCTCAGGCAATATATCTGCACATCAATTTATACTGGACAGAATGACTCAAGAATACAATTAATGTATTTGTCTAGATTCTCTAAGGAAACAGAATCAATAAGATATGCTACATGAAATTTATTACATGATATCCTCTTCCTCATACCCTCATATGCCACATGAGATTTATTACAAAGAAAATCATTATAACGAATTGTCTCATGTGATTCTGGAAGTTTGCAGCTCTATCATTAACAAACTGAAGAACCAGGAGAGTCAATGATTAGCTCTAGTCCACGCTCAATTCTGAAGGCAGAGAATACTTTTTTCTTAGTTCAGACACAATCAGTCAGAAATAGCAAACCTTCCCGAATCCAGTTTTCTGTTCTATACAGGCCTTCAATGAATTTGTGGAGGCATGCCCATATTTGGGATGGAAATTACTTTATGAAGCCTACTGATTCAGTATCAGTCATCCAGAAATATCCTCGCAGACACATCAAATATCTGGAACCTCTATGCTTTAGTTAATTTGACACAAAAAAAATTAAGCACCTTGGATTTATGAATATTGAAAAATGACTTGACTATGGGCCAGGAGAATGAAAGGAGCAAAATTGGAATATTGAATGTGAGGAGGTCTGGGAAAGAAGCTTGTGATTAAACCAATGGGAGTTCATACAAAATGAGTGAATTTATTTTACACATATTAATGTCTACAAGAGAGCATCCTCTACAGAAGTGTGACTGGAAAGCCCAACACAATGAACTGAATATTATTACAAAAAAGGAGACTTTTAAATGTAGTATAAAAGATAGTATAAGGTATAAAATTAGCATTAGAAATAACCAATGCCCACTTACAAAAAATTCAGTAATTACAGCAAAAGAAATCTCCAACTAAAATAGCAGCAGTATTGTTCACAATAAATACAAACAATGTTATCTGTCTATATGAAATAAAAAAGGAACAACAACAAGAGAAAGTAAAATATCTAGTGATACATGTAAAAATAAAGGTGCACTATCTCTAAAAGCAAAATTTTAAAACATCCATAAAAATCTCACAATAATTAAACAAACTAGAAAGCTACTATATTTAGGAAGATACTATGATTTATATAACTATTGTCACCCTTTCTTTTTATACCCATTCCTGACCTCTTTTCACTTGCCCCTACTCCCTACTCATCCCAGTCTTCTGTACCCACCATTGTACTCTCTACCTTCATGAGATTAATTTTTTGTAGCTCACACATGTCAGTAAGGATATGTGATATTTATCTTTCTGTGCCTGGATTATTTTACTTAATGAGTGTCCTCCAGTTCTATCTATGTTGCTGCAAATGATTGGATTTTGTTTTTATGGCTGAATAATATGTCATTGTGTAGATACGCATATACACACACACACTATATATATATATATATATATATATACACACACACACACATCATATGTATACACACATCACATTTCTTTATCCAGTCATCTGATAATGGAAACAGGTTGATCTATATCTTTCCTATTGTGAATAATGCTGCAATAAACACAGACGTGCAAATATATCTTCAATATATTCATTTCCTTTCCTTGGGATATGTAACCAGTAGTGGGATTTCTGGGTCACGTGGTAACTCTACTTTTAGTTTTAGGAGGAACCTCCCTACTCATTTCCATAATGATTTTACTAATTTACACTCCAACCAGTAGTGTAAAGAGTTTCCCTTTCTTCGCATTCTTGCTAATACTTATATATCTGTTAGCCATTTGTATGTCCTCTATTAAAAATGTCTATTCAGAAAATTCGTCCATTTAAAAAATAACATTATTATGTTTTCTTTTTCTGACCAGTTGTTTGAGTTTCCTTTATATTGTGGCTATTAATGTCTTGTCAGATGGATAGCTTGAGAATATATTCTTTCTTTTTATTTTAAGTTGTCTGTTTCTCCTGTTGACTGTTTCTTTTCCTATGCAGAAGCTTTTTAGCTCTATTTATGCTTTTATTCCCTGTGTGATGGTTATTGAGTGTCAACTTGATTGGATTGAGGGATGCAAAGTATTGTTCCTGGTTGTGTCTGTGAGGTTGTTGCCAAAATAAATTAACATTTGAGTGAGTGGACTAGGAGAGGCAGACCCACTCTCAATCTGGGTGGACACCATCTAGTAAGCTGCCAGTGTGGCTAGAATAAAGCAGGCAGGAGAAGATAAAAGACCAGACTTACTGAGTCTCCTGGCCTCCATCTTTGTCCCATGATGGATCCTTCCTGCCCTCCAACATATCCAAGTTCTTCAGCTTTTGGGATGTTAGACTTATGCTAGGGTTTGTCAGGGGCTCTTGAGCCTTTAACCACAAACTGAAGGCTGCACTGTTGGCTTTCCTACTTTTGAGGTTTGGGGACTTGGACTGATCCACCACTGCCTTCCTTTTTCCTCAACTTGCAAATGGTCCATCATGGGACTTTACCTTGTGATTGTGTGAATCAATTCTCCTTAACAAACTACCTCTCATATACACATACATCCTGTCTCTCTAGAGAACCCTGACTAATACCCTGTGATCTAAGGGTCTTATCTGAAATATCTCTGCCCAGACTGTTAAATTTACCCCAAAGCTGCCTCTTTACATATTTTAAGCTCAGCCTAAAAGTTTCTCTGTACTTAGTGAACTATGACCTAAATTGAGGTGGAAACAGACTGTAATCTATTCTTGTGCCAATCACTGAAATTTGACCATAGAGGGCAAACTGTTCAAACTATGTTCACCTAATGTAAATGTGGAGCTGTAACCAAACTGGCTGTTTATCTACTTCACTTATGTTTTCTGTATATCACTTACCTTTTTCTGTCTATAAATCTTCCACCATGTGGCTGCCTTCGAGTGTCTCAGAGCCTACTCTGGCTTATGAGGCTGCCTGATTGGTGAATTGTTCTGTGCTCAATTAAACTTTGTTAAATTGAATCTAACAAAAGTTTTTTCTTTAACAGATGGTGTCAGAAGTGGGATCCAAAGTAGAGCTCCCAATTACCCCAGTAGTGCCAAGTGACCAAATGAAGTATGTCCCTGGCCAATTGTGTCTGTTTGCTCACAGCAACTGGGGGTCATGGTAAGTTCTCTTTTGGAATTCAAAGCTCCACAAATTTGTGTTTTGAGCTCACTGAGTTGTTTTTTTTTTGTTTTTGTTTTTTTTGTTTTGTTTTGTTTTGTTTTTTTAGCGTATTTTTGATCCATTTTGGATTTGGAAGTCATGACAGAAACCGGACTGGGTCTAGGATGAGATTGAATCAGATAATTAGCTGGCTTGAATTCACTCACAGACCTCTTATGTGTGTCTTTGTATGAAAGAAACTGGTAGCAAATGGAAATATTGCAGAGTGTATAAAATTTGCCTTTGGAAACTTGCAGAGATTTTGGTGTTCTTTCCCCTTGGTTATGTTATTTTTCTTGCAGGCTTAGGTAGGGAAAAAAATAATTGGCAAATGTTCTTCAAAACCAATGAGAATGAAGATACAACATATCAGAATTTCTGGAACATATTTAAGACAGAGTCTAGAGGGAAATATATAGCACTAAATGCCAACATGAGAAGAAAGGAAAGATCTAAAATTGACAGCCTAACATAAAAATTAAAAGAACTAGAGGAGCAAATTCAAACAAATTCAAAAGCTAGCAGCAGAAAAAAAAAAAAAAAAAAAA
>PVKV010007920.1:0-38249 GCA_004027835.1 Alouatta palliata | reverse complement strand
AAATGAATAAATTCCTGGACACTTACACCCTCCCAAGACTAAAACAGGAAGACACTTACACCCTCCCAAGACTAAAACAGGAAGAAGTCGAATCCCTAAAGAGACCAATAACAAGGTCTGAAGTTGAGGCAGCAATTAATACCCTACCAATCAATAAAAGTCCAGGATCAGACAGGTTCACAGCAGAATTCTAACAAACATACAAAGAGGAGCTGGTACAATTCCTTCTGAAAATATTCCAAACAATACAAAGAGAGAATACTCCCTATTTCATTTTATGAGACCAACATCATCCTGATACCAAAATCTGGCAGAGACACAACTGAAAGAGAAGATTTCAGGCCAATATACATGATGAGCATTGACGCAAATATCTTCAATAAAATACTGGCAAACCAAATCCAACAGCACATCAAAAAGCTTACCCATCATGATAAAGTCTGCGATGCAAGGCTGGTTCAACATACACAAATCTATAAACATAATTCATAACATAAACAAAACCAAAGACAAAAACCACATAATTATCAAAATAGATGCAGAGAAGGCCTTCAACAAAATTCAAATGCCCTTTATGCTAAAAACACTCAATAGACTAGGTATTGATGGACCATATCTAAAAATAATAAAAGCTATTTATGACAAATGTACAGCCAATACCATACAGAATGGGCAAAAACTGGTAGCTTTCCCTTTGAAAACTGGCAGAAGACAAGAGTACCCTCTCTCACCACTTCTATTCAATATAGCATTGGAATTCTGGCCACAGCAATTAGGCAAGAAAAAAAAAATAAAGGGTATTCAAGTAGGAAAAGAGGAAGTCAAATTCTCTCTATTTGCAGATGATATGATTGTATATTTAGAAGACCACATCTTCTCATCCCCAAATCTCCTTAAGATGATAAGCAAATTCAGCAAATTCTCAGGATACAAAATCAATGTGCAAAAATCACAAACATTCCTATACACCAATAACAGACTAACACAGAACCAAATCATGAGCAAACTCCCATTCACAATTGCTACAAATAGAATAAAATACCTAGGAATACAACTAACAAGGGATATGAGGGACTTCTTCAAGGAAAACTACAAACTACTGCTCAAGGAAATAAGAAAGGACACAAACAGATGGAAAAACATTCCATGCTCATGGTTAGGAAGAATCAATCTCATGAAAATGGCCATACTGCTCAAAGTAATTTATAGATTCAACACTATCCTCATCAAGCTACCAATGATCTTCTTCACAGAACTGGAAAAAAAAAAAACACACCTTAAACTTGATATGGAACCAAAAGAGAGCCTGTATAGCCAAGACAATCCTAAGCAAAAAGAACAAAGCTGGAGGCATCAGCTACCTGACTTCAAACTATACTGCAAGGCTACAGTAATCGAAATAGCATGGTATTGGTATCAAAACAGAGATATAGATCAATGATACATAACAGAGGCCTCAGAAGTAACGTCACACACCTACAACCATCTGATCTTTGACAAACCTGACAAAAACAAGCAAGGTGGAAAGGATTCCCTGTTTAATAAATGATGTTGGGAAACTGACTAGCCATGTGCAGAAAGCTGAAACTGGACTCCTTCCTTACACCTTATACAAAAATTGACTCCAAATGGATTAAAGATTTAAACGTAAGACCTAACACCATAAAAACCCTAGAAGAAAACCCAGGCAATACCATTCAGGACATAGGCATAGGCAAGAATTTCACGACTAAAACACTAAAAGCAATGGCAACAAAAGCCAAAATAGACAAATGGGATCTAAATAAACTTAAAATCTTCTGCACAGCAAAAGAAACTGTCAGTAGAGTGAACCAGCAAACAACAGAATGGGAAATTTTGCGATCTACCCATCTGACACAGGGCTAATATCCAGAATCTATAAGGAACTTAAACAAATTTACAAGAAACAAACAACCCCATCAAAAAAGTGGGCAAAGGATATGAATGACACTTTTTAAAAGAAGACATTTATGTGGCCAACCAACATATGAAAAAATGCTCATCATCACTGGTCATTAGAGAAATGCAATTCAAAACCACAATAAGATACCATTTCATGTCAGTTAGAATGGTAATCATTAAAAAATCTGTAGACAACAGATGCTGAAGTGAATGTGGAGAAATAGAAACACTTTTACACTGTTGGTGGGAGTGTAAATTAGTTCAGCCATTGTGGAAGACAGTGTGGTGCTTCCTCAAGGATCTAGAAATAGAAATACCATTTGATCCAGCAATCCCATTACATGGTATATGCCCAAGGGATTATAAATTGTTCTACTATAAAGACACATGCACAAGTATGTTCATTGTGGCACTGTTTATGGTAGCAAAGACTTGGAACCAACCTAAATGCCCATCAATGATAGACTGGATAAAGAAAATGTTGCATATAAAAAAATAAAAATAAAAAAAATAAAAATAAAAAAAATAAAAAAAAGAAAATGTTGCATATATATACCATGGAATCCTATGCAGCCATATAAAATGATGACCCCAATGTGTGATACTCCCGTCCCTGTGTCCATGTGTTCTTATTGTTGAACACCTGCCTATGAGTGAGAACATGCTGTTTGATTTTCTGTTCTTGTGTCAGTTTGCTGAGAATTATGGTTTCCAGATTCATCCATGCCCCTACAAAGGACATGAACTTATCCTTTTTTTTATAGCTGCATAGCACTCCATGGTATATATGTGCCACATTTTCCTTGTCCAGTCTATCATTGATGGGCATTTGGGTTGGTTCCAGGTCTTTGCTATTGTAAAAAGTGCCAAAATTAACATATGTGTGCATGTGTCTCTATAATAAAACAATCTATAATCCTTTGGGTATACACCCAGTTATGGGATTGCTGGGTCAAATCAAATTTCTATTTCTAGGTCCTTGAGGAAGTGTCGCACTGTCTTTCACAATGGTTGAACTAATTTACACTCTCACCAACAGTGTAAAAGTGTTCCAATTTCTCCACATCCTCTCCAGCATCTGTTGTCTCCAGATTTTTTAATGATAGCCATTCCAATTGGCATAAGGTGGTATCTCAATGTGGTTTTGATTTGCATTTCTCTAATGACCAGTGAAGATGAGCATTTTTTCATATGTTTGTTGGCCTCATATATGTCTTCTTTTGAAAAGTGTCTGTTCATATCCTTCACCCACTTTTGGATGAGTTTGTTTGTTTGTTTGTTTGTTTTCTTGTAAATCTGCTTCAGTTCTTTGTAGATTCTAGATATTAGTCCTTTGTCAGATAAGTAGATTGCAAAAACTTTTTCCCATTCTGTTGGTTGCCAGTTCACTCTGATGGTTATTTCTTTCGCTCTACAGATGCTCTGGAGTTTAATTAGGTCCCATTCATCTATTTTGGCTTTTGTTGCCATTGCTCTTAGTGTTTTAGTCATAAAGTCCTTTCCTATGCCTATGTCCTGAACAGTTTTGCCTAGGTTTTCTTCTAGGGTTTTTATGGTATTAGGTCTTATGTTTAAGTATTTAATCTATCTGGAGTTAATTTTAGTGTAAGGTGTCAGGAAGAGGTCCAGTTTCTGCTTTCTGCACATGGCTAGCCAGTTTTCCCAATACAATTTATTAAACAGGGACTCATTTCCACACTTCTTGTTTTTGTCAGGTTTGTCAAAGACCCGATGGTTGTAGATGTGTGGCATTGCCTCTGAGGCCTCTGTTATGTTCCATTGGTCTGTATATCTGCATTGGTACCAGTGTCATGCTGTTCTGATTACTGTTGCTTTGTAGTATACTTTGAAGTCAGGTAGTGTGATGCCTCCAGCTTTGCTCTTTTGCTTAGAATTTTCTTGGCTATGCAGGCTGTCTTTTGGTTCCATATGAAGTTTAAGGTGGTTTTTTCCAGTTCTGTGAAGCTTGATGGGGATAGCGTTGAATCTATAAATTACTTTGGGCACAGTATGGCCATTTTCACAATAATGATTCTTCCTAACCATGAGCATGGAATGTTTCTCCGTATGTTTGTGTTCTCTCTTATTTCCTGGAGCAGTGGTTTGTAGTTCTCCTTAAAGAGGTTCTTTACCTCCTTTGTTAGTTGTAGTCCTAGGTGCTTTATTCCATTTGTAGCAATTTTGAATGGGAGTTTGCTCATGATTTGGTTCTCTGTTAGTCTGTTATTGGTGTATAGGAACGCTTGTGATTTCTGCACATTGATTTTGTATCCTGAGACTTTGCTGAAGTTGTTTATCAGTTTAAGAAAATTTTGGGCTGAGATGATAGGGTCTTCTAAATATACAATCATGTCATCTGCAAATAGAGAGAATTTGACTTCCTCCTTTCCTAGTTGAATACCCCTTTTTTTTTTCTTGCCTAATTGCTCTGACTAGAACTTCCAATACTCTATTGAATAGAAGTGATGAGAGAGGGCATCCTTGTCTAGTACCAGATTTCAAAGGGAATGTTTCCAGTTTTTGACAATTCAGTATGATATTGGCTGTAGGTTTTTCCTAAATAGCTTTTATTATTCTGAGATACGTTTCTTTGATACCTAGTTTATTGAGAGTTTTTACATAAAGAGCTGCTGAATTTTGTCAAAGGCCTTTTCTGCATCTATTGAGATAATCATGTGGTTTTTGTCTTTAGTTCTGTTTATGCAGTGGAGTACAACATGTTATTTTTATATGGGATAAAAAAGCTAAATATACTTAGATCTGTTAAAAAATGGTTTGAAGAACCATCTTTCCAAAAAATGATTAACTCGTTTTTATGTAAAAATACTAATATAAAATAGTTCAATATAACTTCCTAGGGTTTACATTAGAAATTAGGGTAACTAAGAGATAAAAATATAGTTAATATATGTAATTATTGCTACTAGATGTGAAAGAAACAATTCCGTATACAGAGAGTATAAACCAAAGCAAGACATCCTTTTGATGAGGAAAGTTATAAAGGCATAAAAATGTATGTTAAAAATTTTGTCTGGTTTAAAGTTGCTTAAAGTTTTCAAATTGAAAGAATGAAAAACAGACAAAGCAAGATGAAAATAAAAAGTCAGTGGAAAATGTAAACAAAAGGTTTATGTAAATCTTCTGTGATTAAAAAATTCCAGAATTAAAAAATTTATTCATGAGGTTTTATCAAAATTAGTTTTAGTATAAATAATACACTACTGCAAAGTAAAATTTTCTTATGAACAAAAGTTTTGTATAGTATTAATAAGATACAGTGTAACATTTTTGTTCACCTTATGACTAACCTGCAAGAAAGGGAAAAAAAGACAGGAAAGAGGCTGATCTTTCTGTCTTCCAAACAGTCAAAAGAGCCAAGGCAATCTACCCAACTGACAAAGGGCTAATATCCAGAATCTACAAAGAACTCACAAATTTACAAGAAAAAAAACAAGCTCTTGGCTCTTTTGTCTGTTTGGAATTTTTTCATTCTGCCTTGGCTCTTTTGACAGTTTGGAAGACAGAGTCTCCTCTATCAAAGAGTACCGGTTTTTTTTTCTGTTCTTTTTTGTTTTGTTTTTCTTGTTTGTTTGTTTTATAATTTTTTAAAAACAAACTTTTAATGATCGCTTTAGCTAAATAAACAATTATTACTTTATGGCAACCTGAGATCCTATTTTGATCAAATATTTCAAAGCTTTGACGTATTTGACAGATTTCTCAAAATCAAATTTCAGCTTCAAAATTAAGTCTTTCTTGATCTCTAACTTTGGGATGCTGTACAGGGCCCTTGAAGCATCCAAAAGAGAGATAAACAGGATTATATGACATGCTAAATTATAAGGAAAGCATTTTCAAGTAAGGAATGATGTTTAACCTTCTTCAAATTATATTTTAATGAATATTTTATTAATGTATGTTCCAAAAATGTAAGAAATTTCTAAATTTCTAAGACATCTGAGTATATGCTTTCTGTCATAACTATGGTTATTATGTTTTTATTGTAGGCCACAGAGAAATAATAAAATTTCCTTGTCAATTTTGTCTTTAACTATGACCATTTAAAGTCATTTCCACAGTTAATTGCTTAATTTTGGTGTAGATTCTAAGAAGTTATAAAGCACACAAAATCCTAGAGTATCGTGTGTTTAAGGAGATTCATGAAAGAATAGAAAGTACCCTAACAAGCACCCTTTAATACAGATCTCTGGTAACTTTAAGACCATACCATTTGGACAGGGTAAGAATGTTCAGAACTGGAAGGAAGAGATTGGTTTATAAAATTGCTTACCCAACCATAACAAAAATTAATTAAGTACCAAGAAAAGACCTTGCCAGGTTTTCATGATAAATTGGCCATGACTAAAATTGCTTAGATATGCCATTTGAATGAATTCCATGGTTCCAATCAAATTATCTATAATAACCCTTCAGTTATCAGTGCTATGCACCTAAATTGGAGAAAAACTGATATTTAATAGAATCTAAGTCCAATATTAAACATGGATTCATGGAGAACTTGGATGGTTGCCTTGTTTTTCCTGAGTTCTCAAAGCTTTTATTATTGAAAGCTCTGCATTCCATGACTTATCATGGAAGAGAGAAAAATATCCAAATTAAAAATGCATAGAGATATTTGTGTGGTAACTGTTCTAAACTGCTAAAAGTTTTTATGGCCACTCTTTGGTTTGTCAAATCCATATTCTTGAGAAGACGATCAAAACATCATTGTTGCTACCTCATGGGTGATTTAAACATTTATAATGAGATTTCATTCAATTATCATTTTCAATGCATATTCTGTGGTTGTATCAAAGCTTTCCTTTGCAAGAAGGGTGATATCATAAGAGTAGGTTATTATGCCAAAGGTAAAGAAAGCTTTTCCTGGTCCACTGCTGAGGACAATCAACTCCTTCACAATTGAAACCTGAAATTTGATTTCCTAAGAACATCAGAGATAGACTTTACTTGTTATCTAAACTGCAGCAAAACTTCAGGACCTTGAATTTTGAGTTTATAATCTCACAATTCCAAAGTGTCCCTCCATACTCTTGGAACTTTACACCCATTGGAAACCTTAAAGTAAAGCTAACCAGGGAAGATTTTCCCCAGAAGAAGATGACATCCATGATGTGGACAGCTTTCTCCCAAGGTCGTGGATTGAGACTTCTCTGCTGTCATGAGACTTTTATCTTTCAGTTTTTGTTTCCTTGCTTATGCGTCTATGAACAATAGAAGTGAAAGGAGGATCTGTTGTCTGCACTCATAGGGTATAGTTTTATTTGTGAAATATTTTGCAGGTAGCCTTATACATGCACGACCTTATGCCTTTAGAGATGGAAAATGAAGGCCTAACATAGGTGAGAAATTTTACTGATAAATTTGCTGCATCATAGTTGGTCAGAAATGAACATTGGGATCCAATCCTCTTAATCTACATCATGCATTAAAAAGAACATTTCCAAGAAGTCTTTACTCTTCTAAATGGGCATTATTTTTTTGGTCTATTTTATCATGGTTTGGAGTAAATGAGGCAATGATTAGAAATTTATCCCTCATGGTAGGTTTATACCAGATTGTACTGTAAAGGCTATGGTCACACAGCAGACTTTAAATTCCTTTGTGAAAGTCGTGCTGAATAATAGAATTACTCTCGTTACTTACTGCCTAAACAGAGAAGTAACTGTGTAACTGCTGGCACTTCTTGTTGCCCATAGAGAAATGCATCAGTTATTATAGAGATTAGGTTGCAGGGAATTAACAGACTGGTAACAGAGAATAGACTTCTTATCTAATTCATTCTCTAATCTATTTGATTTTAGTTTGTTTGTTTCTTGGGACCCTGGCTAAGGAACATACTCTAAACTCTTGGTGTTATTCTCCTGATATCATAATAATAATGTCCCTGGTGTGTCTCTTAAAATGTCTCTTAAAAGTTTTAAATGTTTGCAGGCAACTATCTCTAGAATGTCAAATGATCTCTCTTCAGCTGGAATGACAAGGGCATGAATGTACCAGTAGGGCACAGTAAACTGAATGGCATGCTGAGGCTGAAAACCTAAAATGATGGTAATAGAGTAGTGATAAGGTCTTAAGTTTTGGTCATACTCACACCTAAGTAAGAACCTTACCAAAATGTAGGAAGTTTTGAACGAAATTATGGGAGGCCATTGTTTTGAACAGAGCTCATGCACTAGACCCCAGTGGACTAGTCCAAACCAAAATATAGTAACTCATTGTAGATGTCATATAATCAAACTAAGAATTTAAGGAAACAGATCCCAGAACATCACTAGGTTTTGTTTTTCTCCTATAAACAGGACATTCCAGCAAAGGAGGTACCTTCTGCTCTGATAACCCTTACAAAAATAATCTGAAATCCTTGTTCCCATCTTGTAAATCCACTGTTCTGCTATTTTCCAATGTGTTTCAAGACCAAATAAAGTAGATTTAAGATGGTAATTGTGTCATTAATTACTAAAGTTTTTGTCATCCTCTCAATTTTAAGAGGATGACCCAAAGGAAGAATTGTGAAATCAAGTTTAGCCTAAATCTTCCCCCTTACATATTTTAAGCTCAGCATAGAAGTTTCTTTTTTCATAGTGAACTATAACCTAAGTGGAGATGTATAAACAGACTGCAACCTACTCTTGTCCCAATTACCAAGTTTTGGCCATTGGGCCAACTGTTCAAACTGTCTTCAAGTAGGGAAATTCTGAAATGTAACCAATCTGGCTGTTTCTTTGCCTCACTTTCATTTTCTGTATGTCACTTTACTTTTTCTGTCCTTAAATCTTATCCCACCATGTGGCTACACTGAAGTCTCCTGAGCCTACTCTGGCTTACAACGCTGCCCTTTTGGTGAATTGTTCTTTGCTCAATTAAACTCTGTTAAATTTAATTTGGCTAAGATTTTTCTTTTAATAAGACTAATGCCCTGAGGTCTTTACCCAATGTTTTCCTCTAGTAGTTTTATAGTCTTGGGTCTTAAATTTAGAACTTTGATCCATTTTAAGTTATTTTTCTATATGATGAGAGATAAAAGGTCTAGTTTTATTCTTCTGCATATGGCTATCCAATTTTCTTACCACCAGGTTGAAGAAACTGTCCTTTACTTAATGTATGTTCTTGGCACCTTTGTTAAAAATGAGTTTGATGTAATTATGTGAATTTGTTTCTAGGATCTCTATTGTGTCTTACTGGTCTATGTGTCTGTTTTTATGCCAGTACAATGCTGTTTCTCTTACTACGGCTAAGCATGGATGGTGATAGGCAAAAAGAGCTTGTGCAGGGAAACTACCATTTTGAAAACCATCAGATCTTATGAGACTCATTCACAATATCTGATGGTGATTACAAGAGGGAGTTTTACTACACAAGCTTTTTTTTTTTTTTTTTTTTTTTTTTGTCTGTTGCCATCCATTAAAGAAGTGACTCACTCCTCCTTGCCTTCCACCATGATTCTGAATCTTCCCCAGCCATGTGGAACTGTAAGTATCTTAAAATCTCTTCCCTTTGTAAATTGCCCAGTCTCGTGTATGTCTTAATCAGCAGCATGAAAATAGACGAATACAGTAAATTGGTATCAGTAGAGTGGGGCATTGTTGAAAAAATATCCCAAAATGTGGAAGCAACTTTGGAATTGGGTAACAAACAGAGGCTGGAAAAGTTTGGAGGGCTCTGAAGAAGACATGAAAATATGGGAACGTTTGGAACTTCCTAGAGACTTGTTGAATGACTGAATAAAATGCTGATAGCAATATGAACAATAAAGCCCAGGCTGAAGGGGTCTTAATAGAGATGAGGAACAAGTTGGGAACTGAAACAAAAGCGACTCCTGTTATATTTTAGCAAAGAGACTGGCATCATTTTGCCCCTGTTCTAGAGATTTGTGGAACTTTGAACTTGAGTGAAATGATTAAGGGTATCTGGTGGAAAAAAATTATAAGCAGTAAAGCATTCAAGATATGACTTGGGTGCTGTTAAGTGCATTCAGTTTTATAAGGAAAGCAGAGCAAAATTCAAAAAATTTGCAGCTTGGACTGTTGCTTCAGAGACTAGAAGCCCCAAGCCTTGGCAGCTTTCATGAGGTGTAGAGCCTGCAGGTGCACAGAAGTCAGGAACTGAGATTTGGGAACTCTTACCTAGACTTCAGAAGATATATGAAAACTCCTGGATGCCCAGGCCAAAGTTTGCTTCAGGGGTGGAGCCTTCATGGAGAACCACTGTTAGGATAGTGTAGAAAGGAAATGTGGGGTCAGAGTCTCCACACAGAGTCCCTACTGGGGCAGCACCTAGTGGAGCTGTGAGAAGAAGGTCATCGTCCTCCAGACCCCAGAATGGTAGATCCACCAACAGCTTGCACTGTATGTCTGGACAAGCCAAAAATGCTCAATACCAGGCTGCAAAAGCAGCCAGGAGGCAGGCTATACCCTGAAAAGCCACAAGGGCAGAGCTGCCCAAGACCATGTGTATCAACTTCTTGCATCAGCATGACCTGGATGTGAGACATGGAGTTAAATGAGATCATTTTGGAGCTTTAAGATTTAACAACCCCAGTAGATTTCAGACTCTCATGGGGGCTGTAGCTCCCTTTTTTTGGCCATTGTCTCTTATTTACAATGGCTATGTTTAGCCAATGCCTGTACTCTCACTGTATCTAGGAAGTAAATAACTTGCTTTTGATTTTACAGGCTCATAAAAAGAAGGGACTTGCCTTGCCTTGGATGAAACTTTGGATTGTGGACTTTTGAGTTAATCCTGAAAAGAGTTGATATTTGAGGGTTGGAGGTAATTGACACATGTGGGCAAGTCTTTCCCACACTGTTCTTGTGATAATGAGTAAGTCTCATGAGAGCTAAGGGTTATCATAAGGGTGAGTTTTCCTGTAAAAGCTTTTTTTTTCCTTGTCTACTGCCAGCCATATAAGATGTGACTTGCTCCTCCTCGCCTCCTGCCTATGTCGTTTTGCCATGATTGCGAGGCTTCCCCAGCCATGTGGAACTATAAGACCCATTAAATCTTTCTTATGTAAATTTTCCAGTTTTGGCTATGTCTTTATCAGGAGAATGAAAATGGTTAGGATTTTTTGTCACCACTTTTCGTTAATTTGATTTTCTGTCCTTGTGTGGTTTCATTTTTCTTTTTCTTTGCTTTTATTGACGTTTGGCTGTGTAGGTTTAGTTATCATCAAGTTTGGAAAATTTGGGGCCTCAAGTCTTCAATTATTTGTTTCTATTCCTCCACTCTCATTCTGTGAATCAAGTGTGCATGTGTGACAAATGGATATTATTCAAAATATCTCATAATCTGGGTTTCCAATGTATATTAGATCACTTGATATTATTCAACAGCTGTTACACTAGAACACTGTTCTTATTTGAGACCTTTCTCCCTCATTGTTTCATTTTAAATAGTTTATTTTACTAAGTTTTTAATTTCCAATCTCTTCTTCTTCAGTACCTAATTTGCTATTACTCACATTCAGTGTATGTTTCATTTCATATACTACATGTTTTCATGCCTAAATGTTTTATTTGTTTTTTTTGTCATATCTTCTATTTCTTGCCTCATTTTTATGTTGTTCTCTAAGCCCTCAGTCATATTTAAAATAATTGCTTTAAGATACTTACCTAATCACCCTATTACTATGGTTGTTGTTCTGTTTCTCTTAAGTTATTTATCTCCTTGTTTTAGGTCACATTTCCTATTTTTTTTTTATTTATTTATTTTTTTTTTTTGCTTAGCTAATATTTTCTAGTTGAATGTTAAACACTGGGAGTGTTACATTGTCAGATGCTGAAGCTTACTGTCCTCTTTAAAGAGTAATAGACTTCCTTCCATCAGCCATTTTAGTTTCTGGAAGATTAATTTTATGTTCTTGGGGCTTGTTTTTAGGCAGAAGTTATGAGCTCAATTTTGTCTCCTTCATCTTTGTATGCTGAAGCCCTAACTATCAATTCCTCAGAATGTAACCGTTTTGCAGCTAGGAGCCTTTAAAGATATAATTAAATTAAAATAGGCCGTCTAGGTGAGCTCTAACCCAAGGGCTGTTGTCCTTATAACTAGAGGAAATTTGGACACCAGAGGGAAACTGAGGTTCCCCACATGAAGTGACAAAATATCATCTGTGGTCATAGCACTAAAGTTACCATCTTCAAGCCATGGAGAGAGGCATTGGAAGTAACCAAATCTACTGACACCTTGATTTTGGACTTCCAATCTTAACTACTTGAGAAAATAGATGTTCTGTTTTTTAAAACACCCATTCTGGGCTCTTTCATTATTACCAACCTAGCAAACTATTAATAACACTGGGCATCTAAAGTAGCTTCTGCTCTAAGGATAATACTTTAGCTTTCTAATAATCTCTGATCCTGTGAGGTCAAAACTAAATGATATAGGTGTCCACCACTGCTGGTTGGAACTCAGTCCTCTTCCAACATTGCATGAGCTCTTGGATTTGTTCAGCCTACATCTCTCTTGCCATTCTTTGCCTAAACTTACATAGTTGTATTCTATGAATAAAATTCTATGAATGTGTAGCTCAGTGTTTTGTCAGAGTCTCAAAGGGAATCAGTGCTGATTTCTCAGCTTTTCTGCATGGCTCTCTTGTTTGACATTCCACCCTGCAAATTCCAACTTCCTTACTCTGAAAAAGCTGTTCTTGGTTGCCTCAAACTTGGTTTCTTTTCTTGTGTCCCCGCTTTTTGCTCTACTATCGTTAATGTGTCTCCAGACATAAATCTGGTTGATTATAAGACTGACATAAAATATTTACCTTAAATTAGGTATCATAGATCTATAATATACGTTTTCCAGTGTCTAGTAAGTGTTATTTAATGTATTGCTTCAGTTTTATAATTGCTTATGATGAGAAGTTAGGTATGATTCCAATTACTCAGTTATGGTCAAAGTGACAGTTGTATACATATTTTTGTTGTGGTAAAATTAATAAATGCACATTGTGGACATTTTAGATAATTCAGAAAAGTCAAGAAGCAAAAAAATAATAATCATAAAAAAATAAGCAAGTAGACAGAGTAATCATTGGCTCTCTAACTTATAGGTAAATTGATATGTTCACACCAATTACATGATCATCTATTCTCCTTTTTCTAAAAATGTTGTGATTTTCAAATGTGAAATAAGAATTTTCCAATAATGAAAAACTTTTGATCAATATTATCCTATAATTCAGCTAATCTGCATGTTATTCACTAATGTATTGATTATTGACTATTGAATTCTAATGATGTTTCTTCCAAATTCCTCCACCCTGATTACTCAATTAAACATTACATCTGGTGTGAAGGGACTTGAAGATATATTAAAGGTAACTAATCATTAACTTTATAATGGAAAAATTACCATAGCTTGCCCAGATAGCCCAGGCTAGTAACAGGAGCTCATAAAAGCATGAGAGGGCATAACAGTCCGTCAGAATGATTTAACAGAAAAGGGAGAAATCTGAAATGTGAGAGAAATTCCTCATCATTGTTAAAGAAAATAAGGACACATAGAAAAGAAGACAAGGAATGTGGTCATCATTAAGAAGCAAAGACTAGCCCTTGGTTGTTAGATGTAAGGTGAATGGGTTCCTCATTACCACAAGTGAAAGAAACTGAATTCCAAAAACTGAATGAACTTGAGATCAGGTTTATCCTTAGAGCCTCTAGAAAGGACCATAGCCTTAATGGGAGTTATAAGCAAAAGAAAACAGAACTTGTTTATTAGACATCAGTAATTGAAGAGATACTAATCAGAAGTTAGGTGATATATGTATTATAGCCTTAAATGCTTTGCCTACTTTAATTCACAGAGAAGCCAATGCTCATATTTTAGGTAGTAGAGTAAGAAAAATAAGCATAACAGATTTTGACTCTTATGGACATTTTCTTTTTCTCATGTTTTCATACACATTCAATTTATCCAAATATAAGCAAATAATAGACAATTTTATATGAAAAAGAAGTGGAAACAGTGCTTGACTATGTGAACAAAAGATTAAAGTGAAAGAGCAAATGAAAAAGCAGCTGAACAGAATTAACTATGTGGGTGATTTATCTGTGTGGTACAAGTGTTGTTGCTTTTTAAAAATTGCTTACAATTTAAGTACATCTCTACTTAAAAACATTTTTAAGATCCTCTGCTCCACTTCACTTTATTGCTAGAGAAATTGGAAGAAAATAGCTCTGGTGGCCTACTGAAAAACTTAGCCACAGTATTATAATCCAAATAAAACATAGGACACCTTATTTCTCTAAAAATAATGAATTATCCCTAATTTTAACAAAAATATAAGTTATATTTCCATACATTATGTTTTGTTGAAGTGAATTGTATCTATGTTCAATGTTTAACCTAAATGAATGTATTACTTTAAATTATATATAAAATTGTAAATATTAATACAAAATATTTAAAAATAATTTATTAATAACAAAATAAAGCCATGAATTTCTGAACATGCTATATGATTCTCTGTTTTGCCTGCTAACTGAACATAGTACTTGAGTGTTGTGATAGAATATATTATGAAGATGATTATAATAGTTAGACGTAATGCAGCTGGTTTGGAAACCAGGCATAGATAGATATGGCAATAATCATAACAAGTCAAGACCACTTAACTTAAAATGAAAACTTCACATTTACTCAGGTATCAATTTATATAATGAAGTAACATATCCAGGGAAAATTTCCTTTGAGGTTATTACTAACTTTGAAAGATTTTCCCCATCGTATGTTAAGAGGTATCTACTTTAAGACTTCTTTCAGAAACCAATATTCACACCATTGTCAAGATTTGTAATTGAAGTGATCCAAACCAAAATGTGGTAACTACACTGCAGTTGACAGTAAGTGTCAATGTGATTAGAGCTGACAAGGCTAATGTACAATTTGTGTCTGCTGATAGAAATTCCTATATGTTGCCAATGAAGCATAACCTTCTGCTTAAGCATAGTTCTTGGGGAAAATCGGCAGACAAATGAAAAGCAGAATGAGGAAAGAATAGTTGAGAAAGAAAAAAAAATGAGAATGGGAAATGTCTGCACATCATTTATGGGCTTCACAGTATGATTGTTTCCATAAGACCATATAGGCTACATTAGGGAAATATGGATTACAAATAAGTGAAGGCATTAGTATTAGTAAACTTACAGGATTTCAATATTCCTGATGCAGAAGCATAGCGTTAAGTAATCATATAAAATTTTTTTAAAAATTAAGCCCTTTAAAATGTGCCTTTAAAGACTGCTTAAAGAACAGCATTGAACAATAGGTTCTAGATGAACTTTTGGTATTAATACTAGGTATGACAATATGAGATAATTTATCAAAGCAACTCAAGTTTTATATCAAAATGTTTATGTCATCAATATGTTATAATTCGATAAAGTTGTATTATGTTATATTCAGTATGCTTATCTAATAAACACAGAGAGGATGGGGATGGTCACAAGAGGGATCTTACATACTTCTAATAAAACTGTAAGTGTTTTAATTTTATCTTAATTCACAAATGTCCTGGGAAAAATCTTTATAGGCTTTGTCTTATTCTTTTCCTTCAATACAACTCTGAAAATTTTCCGAAAATACTACTAAACTTGTATCTTTCTCAAATATAAATACTCTTACTTTAGAGGAAGGAGCCAAGATGGCTGACTAGATGCAGCCAGAAAAAGCTTCTCCCACCAAGGGAGACCAGACCATCAAGGAGATCAGCACACTGAACAAATATTTAAAAATAAGGCATTGAGAGTGGATGGAGAAAGGACTCAGATCCCTGGCTGAAAGGGGAGGAAGCTGAGAACTCTGCATAGGGTTGCCGAGCACCAGGACTTGTTCCTGGCCCCAGTTGACTCCTGAGAAAGGGGTGAGTGAAATAGATGTGGAATGGCCCACTCTCTCAATGGACTTCTGGAATCCTAGTTATGGAAGACCTCATAACCCCCATGGACAGTTTACCTGTTAGGGGAACTTGTACAAAGAATTGGCAGAGACAGAAATTCAGCCTGCGTGGAAGCCAGAGGGTTTGGCGTAGAAAGAGCTGCAGTGGAGAATGGCCATGGCTACCCATCTCCCAAGGCTTGGCATGCTCCTCTAGGTAGCTTTAGTCTTTGTCAGTTGCTAGACCTGAATCAAGCAAGGCTATCTTGCCCATGGGACTAGACCAGCATGATCTGAGCACTATCCAATTTGCTGCTTTATTCCAGGGTCCATGCCTACCTTCACTTGCTTGCAGTGTGGCCTCAGCAGCCAAGCCAAATCAAGGCACTTGTCAGCAGCAATTGTCATACTGTTTCACTATCTGACACTGCCTGTCAGAGAGCTTCTGTGGGTGAGTTTCTGTCAGCAAACACCCACTTGAAGCCTTCCCCCACTGGCACTTACTTGCCCACAGCCTCTCTGCTGTTTCACCATCAGGCACTCACCCACATCCTCCTCAGTGCTTTTCCAACACACACATGGAAACTACTGCTGGAATGCATGCAAGACTCCCACCACCACTGCCTACCTCCAAAATGCTTTTTCCAGCACCTCTCATTAAAGAGTTGTTGCCGGTAGACTGGGAATACTTTGGTCCCTCTGGAGTACCAGGTTCTTAACCTTTAGTGACCAAAGCAAAAACCCATGGGCCTGGTTCCAGCCCCTATGGTTAGAGCACCAGGCACAGGAGTGCTGAGCTGAGCCATGTGTCACTGAAGTTCAGCAACAAAGTCAATAAACTAAAACCAACTTAGTAACAGTTAGATCCCCTATGGAATCAAATATTATATTAACAAAAAGCCCCATCCAAAGGACAGCAACTTCAAAGATTAGAACAATGCAGCCCATACAGATGAAGAAAAAAAAACACAAGAACTCTGGTAACACTGAAAACCAGAGGGTCTTCTTCCTGCTAAAAGACCACATTCACATTAGCTCCCCAGCAATAATTCTTAACCAAACAGAAGTGGTCGAAATGACAGACATAAAATTCAGAATCTGGATGGTAGCAAAGATCATTGAGGTTCAGGAGAAAAGGAGAAACCCAATCCAAAGAATTCAATTAAAAAAAAAAAACTGAAGATGAAATATCCTTTTCAAGAAAGAACCAATGTTCATTACAGCACAGTTTACAATAGCAAAGACCTGAAACCAACCCAAATGCCCATCGATGATAGACTGGACAGGGAAAATGTGGCACATATACACGGAATATTATGCAGCCATCAACAACGATGAGTTCGTGTCCTTTGTAGGGACATGGATCAACCTGGAAACCATCATTCTCAGCAAACTGACACAAGAACAGAAAATCAAACACCACATGTTCTCACCCATAGGCGGGTGTTGAACAATGAGAACACATGGACACAGGGAGGGGAGCATCACACACTGGGATATGTCAGGGGGACATAGTGGAGGGACAGCAGGGGGTGGGGAGTTGGGGAGAGATAGTATGGGGAGAAATGCCAGATATAGGTGATGGGGAGGAAGGCAGCAAATCACACTGTCGTGTGTGTACCTATGCAACAATCTTGCATGTTCTTCACATGTACCCCAAAACCTAAAATGCAATAAAATATATATATATATATATTTATAAAAGAAAGAACCAAACTAACCTTCTAGAGCTGAAAAATTCACTACAAAAATTTTATAATATAATTGGAAACAGCAAAATAGACCAACCTGATGAAAGAATCTCAGAGCTCAAAGACCAGTTTTTCAAATCAACTCAATCAGACAACAATAAAGAACATAAAAAATTTAATGAATAAACCTCTGTGAAATATGGGATTATGTAGAGTCTACACCTGTGATTTATCAGCATTCCAGATGGAGCAAGAGAAAGCAAGCAACCTAGAATACACATTTGAGGATATTGTTCATGAAAATTTTCCTAATCTCGCTAGAAAGATCAACATGCAAATTCAGGAAATTCGGGGAATCACAATGAGATACTATATATGATGACCTTCCTCAGGACACATAGTCATCAGATTTTCCAAGTTCAATCTGAAATAAAAAATATTAAAGGAAGCTAGAGAAAAGGTCACATACAAAGGGAAACCCATTAGGCTAACAGCAGAACCTTCAGCAGAAACCTTACAAGCCTAAAGTGACTGGGGAACTCTTTTCAGAACTTTTAAAGAAAATACATTCCAAACATGTCTTTTTTCTTTTCTTTTTTCTTTTTTTTTTTTTTTTTTTTTGAGACAGGGTCTTGCTCTGTCACCTAGTTGGAGTCTAGTGGTGCTGTCATAGCTCACAGCAGCATGTACTCTGGACTTTAAGTGGTCCTCCCACCTTAGCCTCTTGAGTAACTGGGACCACAGGCTAATGGTACCATGTCCATCTAGTTTTTAATTTTTTTTGATAGAGACAGAAACTCATTATGTTACCCAGGCTGGCCTCGAACTCCTGAGTTCAGGTGATCCTCCTGCCTTGACCTACCAAAGGCTAGAATTACAAGTTGAATTACTGTGCATTGCTCTACCCAGTAATTTTATATTCAGCCAAAGTAAGCTTCCTAGGTGAAGAAGAAATAAAATCCTATTCAGACAAGAAAATGATAAGGGAATTCATTACCAGCAGACATGCTTTACAAGAAGTCCCTAAGGGAGTGCTAAACATGGAAATGAAATACCATTACCTGCCCCCACAAAAACCCTCTTAAGTATATACACAAGTAATACTATAAAGCAACTATACAATCAAGTCTACACTAAAAAAAAAAAAAGCAGCTAACAACATGATGGTAGGATCAAATCCTGACATATCAATATTGACCTTGAATGTAAATGGGCTAATTATCCCATTTATAAGGAACAGAGTGACAAGCTGATTAAAGAAGCAAGACCCAACTGTATGTTGTCATTGAGACATCCATCTCACATGCAATGGTACCCATAGGATCAAAGTAAAGGATGGAGAAGAATCTATCAAGTAAATGGAAAACAAAATAGAACAGGGGTTGCTAGTCTTATTTCAGACAAAGCAGACTTTAAAGCAAAAATGATTTAAAAAAAAGGACAAAGAAAGTCATGACATAATGATAGAGGCTTCAATTCAACAAGATTTAACTATCCTAAATATGTATACACCCAACACTGTTGCAGCCAGATTCATAAACATGTTCTTAGAGACCTACAGAGACTTAGATAACCACAAAATAATTGTGGGCAACTTCAAAACTCAACTGACAGTATTACACAGATCAACAGGGCACAAAACTAACAAAGACATTTGTGACCTAAACTCGACAAATGAATTTATGGACCTACCTGACATCCACAAAACACTACCAAACAACAGCAACATACACATTCTTCTCATCTGCACATGGCACAGACTCTATGATTGACCACAAGTTCAGCCATAAAATAATTCTTAACAAATTCAAAAATAACCAAGATTATACCAACCACAGTCTTGGACCACAACACTATAAAATAGATCTCAATACAATAATATCTCATAAAACCATATAATTACATGGAAATTAAACATTCTAATCCTGAATGACTTTTGAGCAAAGAGTAAAATTAAGACAGAAATCAATAAATTATTTGAAAATAATGAAAACAAAGATCCAACATACCAGAATCTCTAGCATACAGTTAAAGAAATACTCAGAATCTCTGGGAAACAGCTAAAGCAGTACTCAGAGGAAAGTTTACAGCCCACTAAATGTTGACATCAAAACATCAGGAAGAACTTAATTTAACAAGCTAACAGCCCACCTAAAGAATCTAGTTAAACAAGATCAATCAACCCTGAAGCTACCAAAAGAAAATAAATAACCAAAATCAGACTGCAGCTGAATGGAATTGAGACCCAAAAATACATACAAAAGATTAAAAAAAACCCAAAGGTTCTTGTTTTTTTTTAAAAGAATAAATAAGATTAATAGATCACTAACTAGACTAATAAAAAGAAGTCTTAAACACAGTCAGAAATAACAAAAGAGACATTCCTATCAACCTCACAGAAATACAAAAAAAAAAAAAAAAAAAAAAAAAAAAAAAAAAAAAAAAAAAAAAAAAAAAAAAAAAAAAAAAAAAAAAAAAAAAAAAAAAAAAAAAAAAAAACCCTTAATGACAATTACAAACACTTCTATGCATATAAACCAGAAAGCCTAGAAGAAATAAATAAACTTCTGGAAACTTACAGCTTCCCAATATTGAACCAGGAAGACACTGAATAGCTGAACAAACCAATAGCAAGTTCCGAAATTAAGTCAGTGATAAAAATCCTATCACCCAGAAAAAGCCCTGGACCAGGTGGATTCACAGCTGAAATCTACCAGACATATAAAGGAGAGCTGGTACAAATCCTAATGGAATTATTTGAAAAATATCAGAGGGGAGGGCCCAACACCGTTCTGATTTCAAACCCTGGCAGAGAAACAATGAAAAAAGAAATAAAACTTTATGCTAATATCTCTGATAAACATAGACACAGAAATTCTCAACAAAATACTATCTAGTCAAATCAAAAAGTTAATTCACCACAGTCAAGTAGATTTTATTCCTAGTAAGTAAGAGTGCTTCAACATAAGCAAATGAATAAATTTAATTCATCACATAAACAAAATTAAAGGCAAAAACCACATGATTTATCTCAATAGATGTAGAACACACTCTTGAAAAAATTTGACATCTCTTCTTGTTAAAAATCTTTAACAAACTAAAGATTGTGGGAACATACCTGAAAATAATAAGAGCCATCTATGACAAACCCACAGCCAGCATCATACTGAACAGGCAAAAGCTGGAAGTACTACCATTAACTGCTAGAAAAAAGACAAAGATGCTCATTCTTACCACCCCTATTAAACATGGTCCTGGAAGTCCAAGCCAGAGCAATCAGACAAGAGAATGAAATAAAAGGTGGCCAAATAGGAAGAGAGGAAGTTGAATTATTTGTCTTTGCAGATGACATTATTTTTTTTACCTAACAAACCTCATAGTCTCTGCTCAAAGGAACCTAGAATTCACCAATTACTTTAGTGAAGTTTTAGGATACAAAATAACACAAAAATTAATAATGTTTTTATACACCAATAACATTCTAGCTGAGAGTCAAATAAATACACAATTCCATTCACAACAGCCAGAAAAAGAATGAGATATCTAGCAATACAGCGAACCAGGAAGGTAAAAGATCTCTACAGTGAGAATTACAAAACAGTGCTGAAAGAAATGCAATGATACAAACAAACAGAAAAAAAGGATAGCATTAGGAGAAAACATAATGTAGATGACGAGGTGATGGATGCAGCAAACCACTACCATGGCATGTATATACCTATGTAACAAATCTGTATGATCTGCACATGTACCCCAGAACTTAAAGTATGAAAAATAAATTTTTATAAAAAGAAAAATATTCCATTCTCGTGGAGAGAAATAATCAATATTGTTAAAATGACAATACTGTCCTAAGCAATTCGGTGCTATTCCAATCAAACTACTAATGTCAGTTTTCACAGAATTAGAAAAAAGACTATTCTAAAATTCATATTGAAACAAACAAAAGCTCAAAGAGCCAAGGCAATCCTAATCAAAAGGAACAAAACTGGAGGCATCACGCTATCCAAATTCAAACTATACTACAAGTTTACAGCAACCAAACCCAAACCACATGGTATTGGTAGAAATACAGACTCATAGACCAGTGGATCAAGTTAGGGAACTGAGAAATAAAGCTGCAAATCTACAACCACCATATCTTTGACAAAGCTGGATAAAGGACTTCCTATCTAATAGATGATGCTGGGATAACTAGCTAGCCATATGCAGAAGATTGAAACTGTACCTCTTCTTTCACTATGTATAAAACTCAGCTCAGGATGGATTAAAGACTTAAACATAAAACTTAAAATTATAAAACCTAGGAAATACCATTCTGGGCATAGCCCCTGGCAAAGATTTCATGATGAAGATGCTAAAATCAATTGCAACAGAAACAAAATCTAGCAAATGGGACCTAATTCAGCACAGTAAAAGAAATTATTAATAGAGTAGCACAGTTTGTGAACATCTTCTCCCATTGCGTAGATTGACTAAACAGCTAACAGTGGCCTAATATTCAGAATCTATAAAGAACTTAAACAAATCAGCAGGAAAAAAAAGAAAAAAAACCCGACCCCATTAAAAAAATGGGCAAAGGACACTTCTCAAAAAAACACACACAGGCCAAAAGCACATGAAAAAGTGTTCAACATCACTATCAGAGAAAGGCAAATCAAAACCACAATGAGATACCATTTCAAATCAGTCAGAAAGCTATTATTAGAAAGCCAAGAAACAACAGATTTTGGTGAGATCCAGAGAAAAGGGAAAGCTTATACATTGCTGGTGAGAAGGTAAATTAGTTCAGCCACTGAGTAAAGTAGTTTGGATATTTCTCAAAGAATTTAAAACATAATGACCATTTGATCCAGCAATCCTATTACTAGGTAAATACCTAAAGGAATATAAATCATATTACTATAAAGACACATGCATGTGTGAGTTCATTGCAGCACTTTTTTTTTTTTTTTTTTTTTTTTTTTTTTTACAATAGCAAACACATGAAATCAACTTAAAATTTCAAGGCCGGGTGCAGTGGCTCATGCCTGTAATCCTAGCACTTTGGGAGGCCGAGGTGGGTGGATCAGCTGAGGTCAGGAGTTCAAGACCAGCCTGGCCATCATGGTGAAACCCCATCTTAAAAAAAAAAAAAAAAAAAAAAATTTCATTAATGGTGGACTGGATAAAGAAAATGTGGCACATACACATCGTGGAATACTACAGAGCTATAAAAAAGAAGGAAGTTGTATTCTTTGCAGCAATCTAGATGAAGTTGAAGATGATTATGCTAAGTGAAATAACACGTGAATAAAAAACCAAATAACACAGAGTCTCATTTATAAGTGGGAATTAAACATTGAATATACGTGGAAAGAAAGAGAAGCGAAGACACTAAAATTTACTTGGAGGGTGGGTGGAGAATGAGGATAAAATAAAACCATCTAGTATTAAGCTCACTACCTGGGTGACAAAAGCATTTGTACACCAAACCCTGGTGGCACACAATTATCCCCTGTAACAAACCTGTGCATATATCCTCTGAATCTAAAATAAAAGTTGGGAGAAATAAACATACAAATAAAAGTGATTGATATATTGGGTCCTATTGGATCCCTGCCTTGAAAAAAATAATAATATTTAATTTTTCTTTCAATATTCTAAGAAATTGAGAACATAAAACAGCAATAAAATAATCCGTATAACATTGCATGTTGATCAGGTATATACTTTACAAAACATAATAGCTGCAGATTTTAATGTTATCAATAACCAGAATTCCAGATATTTGCAGCACTAGTCCTACCAAGAGAATGAACAAATAATGAATTCAGCCCAGCATTATCTAGTCTCTTAATTAAAAAGTTTCCATTGTCTTCCACTGTTTTTACCACATTTTTGGCAGATCTGTAATAAAAATTAATGAAATTTGACATTAGAAAGACCTAAATTTGTATTCAGTCTCCACCACTCATTGATTCCATGAACTTGGTCAAGTTACTCAGACAAAAAACATGCTTAATTAAAACTGATTTATGGGAAAGATTAAATATGATATGTGTAAGTGTGTGCTTATTTCCCATCTCTTTTTCTTTCTTCACTTGGAAAAAGAGCCTGGTCTTATAGAAAAGATGTACTCTGTTAAATTATGTGGGCCTTAACACAGTCTTTAGAATAATATGTGTGGCATATCTTCCACCTTATTTTTGAAAATTCATAGTCGAGTGTCAGTCTGTTTTCATGCTACCATAAAGTACTGCCTGAGACTGGATAATTAGTGAAGAAAAGTAGTTTAATTGATTCAAAGTTCAACACAGCTGGGGAAGCATCAGGAAACTTACAATCATGGCAGAAAGTAAAGGTGAAGCAAGGCACCTTCTTCACAAGGAGGCAGGAAAGAGAAGTGCAAGAGTGAAGGGGAAAAGAGCCCCTTATAAAACCATCAGGTATCGTGAGAACTCACTCACTATTAGGAGAGAACAGAATAGGGGAAACTACCCCCATGATTCAATTATCTTCTCTGTTCTCTCCCTTGACATGTGGGATTATGGGGATTACAATTCAAGATGATATTTGGGTGGGAACAGAAAGCCCAACCATATAGAGTATGGAGATATGATATAGGATAATTGAATCTTCAGCTTTGAGAAATCAAGATAAATCTTAAAATAATAGGTAGTACAAATATTCACTCAATAAACAAATGACATTTTTCATTGTCCTACTCATTACTGGAAGACTCAAGTTGTAAGTATTCATCTGGGGAATGTGTTATACATGAAGATTCTTATCCCTACCCAAACCTCTTGATTTTGTATGGGAAAAACAAGTGGTTGGAAACAGCTTGTTGATCATACTGTAAAATTCTAAAACTCAGAAGCATGTGGCTCATGGAGAAAAGGAAAATAAAATCTGATGTCTGTGTGTGTGTATACATATGTAGTAGATATACACATATATTATATATAACATATGTATATTATGTAATACGTATATATATACCCACATATATTTGCATACTGTATATCATATAATATTCTTATATATATTCATATATATATATGGCTTTTTTTAATAAAAAGAAAACTTATGCTGCTTAGATATGCTGATTCTCCTTTTGATTCGAGATATGGTACTCAAATGGTGAAAATTTAGTTTGGAACAAAGTTTCCCAAATGCTGGCATTCAAGCTAATCATTTGGGGAAGCTTATGAAATATTGCGATGCAGCTCCCAAAATGCTGAGTAACAACCACGAGAGATCAGGCTAACATATGAATATTTATAAAGCTATTCACATAACTCTAAAGCAAGTTATACTTGAGAACCACTGGTCTAGATTACAGAATGACTTTGCCAAAAACCAAATCTGTAACTCATTTCTATCAGAATTTTTGAAAAATTGATAAAGTAACTTCAGGGACAAATCATCATGTGAATGACAAAAATATTCAGGAATATATTAATTCATATTCTCATGTACATTTAGAAATGTTCTTGGTGTAGTTCATGGTTAACAGAGTTGTTAGCATATTAAATTCAGAAAAGGAATTGCAGACCCCTACAGGGTGATACAGATACTCATTGACTATCCTCCCCAAGAGGAAAAATTTAGAAACCTCATAAGGAACATTTGATATGACTCCTTGAAGTATATTTGCTGATACCAGACATTAAAAATAGTGTAATTAAATGTGTTTGAAAATATTTGAATGTAAAATGTAACATTCAAATCTACTCTTTGTCAGCTATTTATCATGAGAAGAGAGCCTGAAATAAAATGTATGGTCAAAAACTTTAACAGATGTAATTTTCACTCTAAGAAATTTAAAGACATTGCTACTCTTGCTTTTGAGAGTAAAACAATGTTGGAAATAAATGAAAAAGTGTATTCTTTAATAAATTGTGAATTATATAACCACCTCGTTGGGGACTAGAGGGGAAAGAACACTCTAACTTTTTAATCAATATCTTAGTAATATGTAACCCAAATGCATTACCAATTGGCAGTACTTTTGCTGTTACAGTAAAATGAATTTCATTTTTAAGTAATTATTGTATATCCTTTTCTTCATGTAAAACAAATACATAATTAGGCAAAAGACACTACATTTTGTTCATATGGCTTGAGGACAGAAAACAGAAACAAATTCCTACCAGTTTACTCCTCTCTGCTAGAGGGCTGGAGAATACTTTAAAATTTATCAAACTTATATTAAAAGACTATGTTAAGTGCACATATACTACATTCTTGATATTCAGTGAAATTTTTATTATTTATTCATTTTATTATATTTAGGAGGTACAAGAGCACCTTTCTTACATGCATATGTTGCATCCCAGTGAAGTCTGGGCTTTTAGTATACCCATCACTAAAATAGTGAACACTATCTAATAAGTAATTTTTCAACCCTCACTTTCCCTTACCCTCCTATATTTTGTAGTCTCCAATGTTTATCATTTTGTAATCGCCAATGTCTATTATTCCCCTGTAGAGGTATAGATGTCCATCTGTCCCTATTGCTTAGCTCCCACTTTATAAATGAGAACATGTCGTATTTGACTTTTTGTTGTGAATTATTTCAGCTAGGATCATGGCCTTCAGTTTCATTCATGTTGTTACAAAAGACATGATTTCATTCTTTTTTGTGGCTGAGGAGTATCCCATAATACATATACCAAGTTTCTTTATCCAATTATCTGTTGATGGATATTTAAGTTGATTTTGTCTCTTGTTATTGGGTATTCAGGGAAATAAAAAACAACTATTTTTGTATTGAGTAAAGACTGAGGAATTCTATGATATGTGTGTATATTCATGTGCTCATGTGTGTATAATATGTGATATTTGCATTTGTAGATTTTTGTTGAACGCCTGAGGCTGTACTGTAGGATTGTTTTGTTAACTTAGTAAATATGAACACCTATGTTTCAGTACATCTTAACTCATGTCAACTCAATATCCTATATCTAGTACTCTAAGTTTAAAATAAAAATAATAACACTGTGTCTCACTGAGAATCATCTAGAAAACCAAGATAATCCTTCTTGTAAGATCTGAAAATGAAGCTATGTGAGCAAATCTTAACTAGAATATAGAAGGTTTTGATGAATTTGACTGTGATCCAGCTAACTCTACAATCTCCATATAGAAATAAAGATAAAAATTATTTCATACAGTTTTTGAGCTATTAAAAATTATTCATAGTTTAAAAGAGAATAATTTATAACAGTTAAAAAATAATTAATGTGTGTTATGAAGATGTGCATAGGAAACATGTGATCATTGGTGGAAATACAATTTAGAAAGACACCAGAAGCCTATAAAGATAAAAATGTTTCCTTACAACCACAGGTGCTGAAGTTACCAGCACAGCATTTGAAGCAACCAATTTTATGAGCAAGGATTAGTTCAAGAATTTTAAGAAGCAGTTTCACTTGCGCAATGTGAAGTTAATAGGAAAGGAGGCAACAGTTGAATACAGAACTGAGAAGTATTCCCTATCAAGGCAGAAAACACAAAGAGACGAGCCATAGGCATAATACATTTCAGTTAGAATTAAAACGTTCCGTAATGGGAAAACATGTGTTTCTAAATATACATTCATGCTGTTTGCAGCACACACATATAAGACAACATCAATCACAATCATTTACTGTTACCATTTTAGCTTTGCCAATTTAGCTTAAGTTTATAATTAACATTACTATGATGAAATATAAATTATAGAATATACTTAATTTCAGTAGGAAAACATTAATTTAATATCAAAACAAATTAATTAAACTTAAATTAACAGTGATATTTAGGATGTTACTCTTTTAAGAATTAAAATGTTCACTAAAATAATTTGAGAGCACTTATACATTTTATATATTTATTTTCTATATTTTATGCAGTTTTACAAATTTGGAGATCTAAAAAATCTTGTAAATTATTGCTCACAAACATCCAATTTTCAATATATCTCCTTTAAACAAACTTTTAAAATATAAATATTGCTGGCTGCCTATTTTTTTAAGATATAAAAGTGGCAGTTTCCTACATTAAACAGTGTACCATTTTATTTAACAGTTTGTATATTGATAAATGTGACTTCCAGAGGAATATAAAAAGTTTTCAGTTTCCTAATTACATTATGTATGAAGACTTTCTTCTAGCTTTTTCCTCTAAGGAACTTAGTTGAAAATTATTAATGATTTAATGGTTTTTTGAGTATGTAGTTAAATTTTTGTATGTGAAACATAGGAGCCTAGATATCTGTTCTTATTCTAACAAGATTATTCCAAACTCTATCTAAACCATATTTGTCAGGATATGGTAAACCCATGCAGTAGTTTTAGCCACTGCCATTTTATGGCTTCCCTCTTACAAGGTGAAAGTGCCTCTATTATTCTTCTAGCAGGGGAGAATGAGAGACTATAATTTTCTAATGATTTATTTTCTGTGTTTGCCTAAAAATGATAGATTTCAATGTAGTTTTGATTTGCATTTCTCTAATGACCAGTGATGATGAGCATTTTTTCATATGTTTGTTGGCTTCATGTATGTCTTCTTTTGTAGTTTCTGTTCATATCCTTCACCTTCCCTTGTAGGGCCATGGATGAACCTGGAAACCATCATTCTCAGCAAGCTGACACAAGAACAGAAAATCAAACACCGCATGTTCTCACTTGTAGATGGGTGTTTAACAGTGAGAACACATGGACACAGGGAGGGGAGCATCACACACTGGGTTCTGTTGGGGGGAAATAGGGGAGGGACAGCAGTGGGTGGGGAGTTTGGGAGAGATAGCATGGGGAGAAATGCCAGATATAGGTGATGGGGAGGAAGGCAGCAAATCACACTGCCGTGTGTGTACCTATGCAACAATCTTGCATGTTATTCACATGTACCCCAAAACCTAAAATGCAATAAAAATTAAAAAAAAATGATAGATTTCTTCCACACACATTTCAATGACCAGAAACATGCACATGGCCCCACCTAATTAAGAGAAATCTTAGAAATTTAGTCTTTTTTGTACAAGGAAACCAATACCAGAGATACCAGTGAATACTAGTAATCTCTATTTCCAAAACTTATTTCAAATCTACAATGTTCTTGTTTAACATATCAAAATCTGTCAAACGCCAGGACAATTACATAAAAAATAAGATAAAATAATAATTGGTAAGACCATTTAGATTATTCACCACAATGATTCTAAGAGTTTGTGGTAAGAGAAAAATAAGTAAAATATTCTATTTCTTAAAATTTTATCCTATTTTTAAGATAGGATAATGACTGACTACTAAACATGAAATTTCCCCAGACAAATTCCAAATATATAAAGTCAGCTGTAATCCATTTCTAAAGTGTAATACATAAAAATTTATAAAAACTCAAATTTACATAAACATCTACCACCAATATAGCCTACTTTGTGACCTTTCGTAAATGGAGAAGCAGAAAAAATATCCATGACACAGAGGACTTCGCAACAGTCTTAGCAATAGGAAAACAGCATCCTTGAAGGAGAAAGTATCACTTTGAGTAACAGAAAAATTAAAACATGTTAAGTATCTGTGCATCAAAAAAATGCCTCTCAGGGAATTAAAAAGAAAAGACTAGGACATATGTAGGTAAAGAAGTGAAAAAGAATCACTTTACAATGGATGATAGAGTCCACATGAAGGGGAGGCGTTATTTAGGAGCTAGAGAATAAAGAGAGAGAAAAAAACAGTGAAAAATATAGACGCTTCAAAACAAACAAACACAAATCACATCAGAAGCAACTTTACCTCTCTAATACTCACAACACACACAGGAGAAAGGCAACAATTAGTAAAGAAACTTTCCTTAATTGTACCAACAGAACATGGCAAGCTTGAATAACAATCTTAGTAAGCCATTGAAACCACTCAGCCTCATCTGCATGTAATTAACTATAATTACTGTTTCAGAAAAATAAAAGGTACTTAAAAAACACAAAAATTCACACAGCATCCACTTTAAATTTACTAGAAGAAAGCAGAAAGTGTCAAAACTTTTTAGCAGATGAAAACACATACCAACAACAATTATGAAGCAGAGGAAAATTATAATACAGCTCTCAAACATAAATTAAATAACATTAAATAAGCAATGGGAAAAATGAAAGAATGTTATGAATCAGAAAGTCAACATCTTAGAATTTAAATGGACCAGAAATAAGCCCCAAAGCAGGAAATGTGAACTGATCTAAAAAATAACATGCCTAGTAAAAGAAGCCAGTCACAAAAGACAACATATTTTATGTTTCCATTTATTTTAAATGTCCAGAATAGACAAATCTACGGAGACAGAAAGTAGATCAGCAGGTGCCAGGACCTAGAGAGGTGCATGGAAAGTGTGTGCTAATAGGCACAGGTTTCATTCTGGGTGTTAAAAATACGTTTAAAATTTAGGTTATAGTGATAGTTGCAGAATTCTGTGAATATCTTAAAAATCATTCAATCATACTCTTTAAATTGTTGAATTATGTAGTACATAGATTATTTCTCAATAAAACTGTAAAATGGATTCACACACACAAGTAAATTTGAAACCAAGTTGCCTGACCTGAGGCATGAAATTAAGAGAAAAGACAAAAATATCTATAAACAAAGACTGAATCTAAAAATTCTCAAGGGATATTTAACTTAATAAAAAGGGAACTTGAGGAAAGGAATAAACCAAAGAACACACCAACAAAGTAAAAGATAAAAATAATGAACAAATGTAATTGATTTAGAATGTAGGCAACAAAGACCCTATACTGTGTAATTTGAATCCCTGAAGAAGAAGAAAGTCACCATAATAAAACAGAACTACTATTTGAAATTACAATGAGAGAAAAGGCTCTAGAAAGATGACCTGAATCAACATTTTGAAAGTGTGTACTCATATCCTGTAAAATTGAATTAGAATTATTAACTTTTAGTCACTTTTGTCTTTTAGACTTGAAACTATAGATAACCGAAATCACTGATGTTCCAAATAAAAAGGCAAAGTCACTTACAAAGAAAAAAAATCAGAAGGATGTATATAACAACATGTAAACCAAAGTGGTAGTGAAGCAATATTGTCAAGAAATTCAAGAGAAGTTAGGGATATTCATGGATTTCAGTAAAACTACTTTTCAACAACCTAAGTTTTGGAGACACTCAGTCAATCCCTTGCTTCGCTGACAGAAACATTTTTTTAAAAACCAACTAGCATGGCTGAAATAACTTTATAGGAGCTCCGTAAATCAAAAATCTACAACAACCAAGCAAATGTACAATCAAACAAAAGACTGTATTTAAAATCGTAGAAATTTGTGTGGCATTTTTACTTTCTCTTTTCCCACCCACACCTTAGCACATTGTGTTTTAGGGAAGCAGAGGTCAGGTCCTCAGATAACATCTTCAACCCTGGGAGAGAACAGAGCAGACCTGATCTTCAGTGTACTAAACTCGCTGTGATTGTTGAGGAATTGATTTCTGTGTTACCTAATTCAAGAGCTCAGATAACCAAAAGAAGCATGGTTTAGATCTCAGAAAGTAAATTATTATAATAAGCCACAATAATAGGATAAAGAAAAAATTATACATTATCATCTCAACTGATGCAGAAAAAGCATTTGAAAAAAATCAACATCATTTTCGGAAAAAAACACTCAGCAAGCTAAGAAAAGAAAAAATAAACTGCTTTAACATAATAAAGGTCATATACGAAACACACACAATTAACATCATACTTTGTGATGGCAGACTGAAGCTTTTTCTCAAACATCACAAATAAGACAAGGATGCCCACTATCAACACTTCTATTCAACATAATACTAGAAGTCCTAGATAGAGTAATTCGGTATAAAGCATTAACGAAGGGCATTGAAATTGTAAAGAATAAGTAAAATTATCTCTATTTAACAGATTACATGATTTAATATGTAGAAACCCCAAAAGACTCCACTGCAAAATAAACAAAACAGAACTGTTAGAGCTTATGAACAAATTTAGCAGTGTTAGAGAATACAAAATTAACACTCAAAAATCAGTTCCATTTTTATACACTGACAAGGAATAATTCCACTTACTATAGCATAAGAAAGAATAAAATATTGGGGAATAAATTTAACCGAGGAGGCCCAAGCCTTGTGAAATGAAAATTACAAACTGTGTTTTCAAAAAATTAAAGACATTAAGTAGAAATATATTATGTATTCATAAGTTGAAAGACTAAATATTAACAGGCTAATACAATTGAAAAGTGACTTACAGAGTCAACACAATTCCTATAAAAATTCTACTTATATATTTTGGAGAAGGAAGAAAAATCATAAAATTAATATGACATCTCAAGGGTCCTATGGAGCAAAACAACACTGAAAAATCAAAACAAAGTAGAAGATCTTATTCTTCCTGATTTTAAAATGTAATACAAAATTATAGTAATCAAAATGGTGTGGTATGGTATAAATATAGACTAATGGAATAGACTATTAAACTCAGAAATAACCCGTCAAATATGTGGCCAAATGATTTTAGACGAGAGTGCCAATATTATTTAATGATGAATGGACAAATATTTTTAACCAATGATGTTAAGAAAAAATGGAATATTCACATGCAAAAGAGTAAAGCTGTGACCTAACCTCATGCCATAGGTGATTAATTAACTCAAAATAGATTAAAGGCCTATTTTGAGTTAAAGCTAAACTATACAATTCCTAGAAGAAAACACAGGAAAAACCTTCTTGACATTAGGTTTGGCAATTAATGGAAGTTTTATCTATAACTAAGTTGTAGTAAATTAAGTAAATAAATAAATAAACAACTCTTAAAATACTATTTTAAAAGTCTTTTCTCATGAATCTAGTAAAGACAAGTATATCCCATTAACCTCTGACAAGGCAGATAGAAACAGTGTTTAATGTATTAACACATTTATAAAAGCAGGAACAACTTTAGGAATAGTATGTAATTAGTATTTATTCTGACAAAATAAAAATACCATACCAAAATTTTGATAAACTTGAAGGGAAAAAAGAAACAGCATATTCTCCCTACTATTAGGGAATCAAAGAAATCATGCAGGTCACATCTGCAGGCTAGTTGCCAGTACTTAGATGTACCATGCCTTGAAAATGGACCATTAAAACTTTTCTTACAAAAAAAAAAATTTCCTAATTTTCATGTAAAAGTTTTCCTAATAATCCAAATAGTAGAAGTTAATTTAATTAAAGGAGAGACAGCATTACAAAAATTATAAAAACTAACTTCTAAAACTAGCATAGTAATTCTTAAAAATAAAGATAAGAAAATATTCTAAACATAGTTCATCAACATATAATAAAATACAATGTAGCTTAACAACTCACTAGCTTAATTAACTCACAAAAAGGGAAATAGTTGTGGATTGGATACCATATCAAAAATCCAACTCCATGTAGAAAAGACACATATCTAAAATATTATGATTCTAAAAAATTAAAATAATGTGATGGTAAATGATAGAAGGTAGAAGATAAGATTGTGCTTATACACAAGCTAGAATTCAGATTCATAGAAAATTAATTAATTAGTTCCATTTAATTATTACACATTTTATACATATATCAAAACATTACATCATACTTCATGAATATAGTACTATTATAACTTGTCAATTAATATAATATAAATTTTTAAAATAAAAAAGCACATAAAAAGAAAAAAAAAGAAACAGTCATTGGACCATAGAAATAATATGTTTTTATTAAACTTAAAATGGAATCATTTTCAATTCTAGCATGACCGAATGCTAATTCTCTGTTTAACACAGTATACCCTATACACTAAAGACCCCTAACTCCATCCTCTGAAACTGTTTCATTTTAATTATTTTCTGCACACATATTTAAAGTGGTTGTTGGAGAGTTTGCATTCTTTGGGTGAGGCCCAGTTGCTAGAGTTCACATTTTACTGGTTCAAGTTCGGAGGCTGAGTTTTGACTTCAGCTTCAAGTAAACAAAGTTATTTTTAAAATTCTACTTTAATTTCTTGACAGACAACCCTTCAAAAATTTGTTAAGCTTCTGATCTATTTGCTTCCTGTTCATTTATGCACCAGAAAACATCTAACCACAAGTAAAATTATACCCTAATTCTAATCCTAAAGTCTGCTTTATGTGTTTGTTTCTTAGGTTAGTCTCTCTCTCTCTCTCTTTCTCTCTCTCTCTCTCTCTCTCTCTCATGCTGAACATGATTGAATGCCTTCAGGTCATCTTAAATAATAGGCTTACTTAGGTTAGAATAGATTAATCTGAAATTTGCACAAGGGCAGTTATTTTGTTTTCCTGAAACAATCTGTTGCTCAAATCTAAGTGTTGATAGTCCAGATGGAGCCAGATTTTTTTTTTTTAATTTTTGAAAGTCTCCAAATATCAAGATACTTTTTTCTTTTATGTTGCTTTTTAAGTTTCCTAATTCTTTATTGCATTTATCTTTTTCATGAAATATCTTGCTGGAAGAAGAAAATACCAACCAATACACAGTGTCACTTTAGTTGTTACATTGTTTAGAACTACAGAGTTAGGAAGCATGTAGCCAATCTAACTCATCAAGGGCAACAGCTTTAATAATTTTATTGCCAGTACACAGGGAGACTACATCTTTCTAAGCTCCAATGTCAATTTCTTAGAAATTACTAATACCTGATCCAATACTATACAGCCTATGAGTATACTATAGAATTACATAGCTCCAAAGTAACATTTCTATATTAATTAAGGAAGTGCTACTATTTAATAACAAACAAAAATGTGTAATGGCTCAATCATAACAAGAATTTATCTCTAGCTTATATAAAGTTTGGTTGATGCCTTCAATTTATTAATTCTTCTTTGCTAAGAAATGGCCACAGAAGGTAATGGCATTCAAGACACCCAAATATTCAAAGCATAACAGAAAAACTATGTTACAGCTTGCAAGAACTTTATAGCATGGGGAGAAATGCCAGATATAGGTGATGGGGAGGAAGGCAGCAAATCACACTGCCGTGTGTGTACCTATGCAACAATCTTACATGTTCTTCACATGTACCCTCAAACCTAAAATGCAATAAAAATATATATATATAAATAAATAAATAAAAATAAGAAAACCCTGAGCATTTCTAGTTAGTATGTTATAAGACTGCTTGTGGTTGATATAAAATACCAAGTTACCTGATTATTAAAAAGGCTAAATTTCAATGATCATACAAGTGAATATAGATAAATTTGGAGATCCTGTTAAAAAGTTGATTCTGGCATTTTTCCCCATACCACATATAGGTGATGGGGAGGAAGGCAGCAAATCACACTGCCATGTATGTACCTATGCAACAGTCTTGCATGTTCTTCACATGTACCCCAAAACCTAAAATGCAATAAAAAATATATATATATATATTTAAAAAAAAGAAGTACAAAAAAAAAAGTTGATTCTGATTCAGTAGATCTGGGCTGGAGCCTATGGTTCTGCATTTCCTTTTTTTAAAACAAAATTATTTATTATACTTTAAGTCTGGGTACATGTGCAGGTTTGTTACATAGGTATGCATGTGCCATGGTGGTGCATGCCATTGCTGCATCCATTGCTCTGTCATCTACATTAGATATTTCTCCTAATGCCATCCCTCCCCAATCCTCCCACCCCCTGCTATTCCTCCCCTTGCTCCCTACCCTACAGGCCCTGGTGTGTGATGTTTCCTTCCCTTTGTCTGTGTGTTTTCTCATTGTTCAACACCCACTTATGAGTGAGAACATGCAATGTTTGGTTTTACATCCTTGTGTCAGTTTGCTGAGAATGATGGTTTCTGGTTTCATCCATATTACCCTCTGCATTACAGGTATTAGTCATCAAAGATCCAGAACAGATGTCTTTTCAAGTTCATTTCTTCTGTCCATTATTTGTCTGTAGTATATGGGATTTTTAAACTGGAAAAAGGGAAAAAGAATATTTTAAGATTAGATATAAGTTATAAAGTCTTAAAACATTTTCGAATTTCTGAGTTTTTAAAAAATGTAATTAAAAAATTCTCTGGAAAACTTCAACAATATAGTAACCATTTAAATACTATTATGTTTTAAAAGATAGAATGCCACTTTTAACTTTTCCACCATTAAATATTTTACAGGACATTTCAAAGAGCAATTAAATTAAACTTTAACATACAAATAATACCTTTTACATATGAAGTTTTAAGAGAAACAATCATGGAAACCAAATGTGCCAAATGTGATGCTCTGAACTCATGGTTATTACAAAATTAAAATGAATGATAAAGTTTTATAATGTGTGAAAGTAATTCACTTTTGGTGTAGAAAATCCCCTCAAAATACAGAAAAGGAATAATATAAATATCCAGAACTGTTGTCTGGATATTTAGCTCCTCTATGTATTATTATGTATCTTTTAAAAAATAAAACTAATACTTTCTTGTGAAAGTTTATGTCATCATCTTTCACTTATTATATATTTTTGTTTTAAATTTGTACTGTTTATACATGAAAATTGACTTTCTTAAGATATAGAGTTTTATGAATTTTAACAGATGTTTAGATTATTGTTATTACCATTACAAATGGAATATATAACAGTTTCATCAAGCCAAAAAAGTCTCCCTTACATACTTTATAGTCATACCCCCTCAACCCATACACTCTGGCAACCACAGAAATCTTCTCCATAACTGTAGTTTTGACTTTAAGAATGTCATATAATTGGAATTATATCATATAAACTTTTGTGACTGGGTTCTGTCATTCAATATAATGCCCTGATATTCATCCAAGTTCTTAAACATGTATCAGTGATTCACTGCTTTTTATTGCTGAGCAATATTCCATTACAGATATGTGTACAAATTTATTTATTTATCTGTTGAAGGGTATTATTCTCAGTTTTTAAAAATTATGAATAAAACTGCTACAAGCAAAAAAAAAAAAAAAAAAAAAGGCCACACACCAAGTTTCTTCCATGTTTTTGAAGTTCACTGCACATTTGCCTCAAGATAGTAGAAGGAGAAAGAGAGTGGAGAAACATTAATGAGAAATTTTTATGGCCCAGTATTAGAAGTGGCACCATCCCTTCTGGTTACATATTGTCGAAGTTCATTTGGGCTGCTATAATTAGTTAGCATAGGCTGGATGGCTTACAAACAAAACAAAAAAATATTTAAATAGTTCTGGAGGCTATGAAATCCAAAATCAAGGCACTGGTAGATTTAATGTCTGGTGAGGGCCTGCTTCCTGGTTCATAAATCTTTCAGTGTCTTTGAAGGGCAGGAAGGGTGGGAAGTTCTCTGAGGTCTCTTTTACCAGGGCACAAATCCTATTCATGAAGGCTCCACCCTCATGACCTAATCACCTCCCTAAGATCCCACCTCCGTGCAGTTGCATCACACCCATCATCAGAATTCCATCAAATTAATCTAGGATGGGGGTGTGATGGATGGAGAGAAACTTCAGTCTGTTGAAAATACCATTGGCTCAAATTATTCAAATAGCAGGTTATACTTACCCATGCCTAGTGATAAATTGGAGGTGGCTGGAGGGTTTTGCCTGTGTTCCTGTTTTACCTTCAGCTTTCATTTCCCTCTTCACATATCTTATATTTTACAGAGGTAAGGTCTTTCTTTATGCTGTGCTCTGTAGCAGTAGAGGGCTCTCACATGTTACTCCATGCTCAGTTTATAAATAATAATAATCTTGTATAAATATTTTATTAATGTTTCTATCTCCCACCAGACTGCAAGATCCACAAGCCTGTATTTTTTATTGTTTTTCTAACACTTAGAACCATGTTAAAAGTAGAATTTCAAATAACTTTTGAATGAATCATTAAGTTGCAGTGATATGAAAAAGATATATAACATCAGAAAAATAGCACAAAAATCATAACACAATAGTTTCATTTCAAGAATGATAAAACATTTTAGAAAATTATATTTCAAACAGATATTTTGAAATATTCCATTTAAACTCTTTGATGTATAAATGAAAAAAAAATTAAAGGTAGGAGAAATTATAAAGCTTTCCCAAAGTCACAGAACTCATTAGTGGCCATGCCAGGAATAGAAACTAGGTCTCCTTTTGGTTCCATATGAAGTTTAAGGTGGTTTTTCTAGTTCTGTGAAGAGGGTCATAGGTAGCTTGATGGGGATAGCATTGAATCTATAAATTACTTTGGCCAGTATGGCCATTTTCACAAAATTAATTCTTCCTAACCATGAACATGGAATATTTTTCCAACTGTTTATGTCCTCTTTTATTTCGTTGAGCAGTGGTTTGTAGTTCTCCTTGAAGAGGTCCTTTACATCCTTTGTTAGTTGTATTCCTAGGTATTTTATTCTCTTTGGAGCAATTGTGAATGGCAGCTTCTTCTTGATTTGGCTCGCTTTTAGTCTGTTATTGGTGTATAGGAATGCTTGTGATTTCTGCATGTTGATTTTGTATCCTGAGACTTTGCTGAAGTTGCTTATCAGTTTCAGGATATTTGGGGCTGAGACAACAGGGTCTTCTAAATATACAATCACATTATCTGCAAGTAAAGACATTTACACCATGGAATATTATGCAGCCATCAAAAACGATGAGTTTGCATCCTTTGTAGGGACATGGATGAACCTGGAAGCCATCATTCTCAGCAAACTGACACAGGAACAGAAAACCAAACACCGCATATTCTCACTCATAGACGGGTGTTGAACAATGAAAACACATGGACACAGGGAGGGGAGCATCTCACACTG